>BQNB010073995.1:0-29344 GCA_026074375.1 Tanacetum coccineum
GGGCACGTATTTCCTGCTATAGTAAATGTCCGTCCTGTAGGTTTCTACCTATATCTAATATCATTGAACACTTTACTAGTAGGTTTCCAACTTTTCTTATTTTTGCTACTCTTAGCAGATGTAGATTTAGAACTCACATTCACATCATTAACAAAATAAAGAACACACAAATCATGAATTGCATCAAACATACATTCATTACATGTAGCACAAATTAATTCAGAATTCGCATTTAACATGGAATGCTTAACATTTGCATTATAGACAGATTCAATAACACGATTCATTTTATTTTGATTAGATTTAACGCTCATAGGGTGGTCTTCTACTTTATTCTTCTGGTTGCTACTGGTTGTTTGCGAGATCCTATTTTTCTTGGTATTGCCTGAAGGCTATGATCTGCGAGCACTGGTAGAACTCTTCATTCCTGTAGAAGGCAACACAGGTTTATTAGAATCTTATGTTTTTTGTGAATCTACCTATTTTTGAGTGTTGCTTGATGATGTGGCAGGTTTGGCAAACCTAACTTTCTTTTTTTGTTTAATGGTGTTACCACAACCAATTTCTCACTAGGTTTTCTTAAACTAGGGCATGTAGCTGTCACATAAACTAGCACCTCCTGAATTCGTTTAGCATACTTACAGGCAAAGTCTAAATCACCGTCTAAAGGTCTGAGTGCGCTAGCATGTTCGATGAATTCCCAAAGAGTGTCAGCGTATTCTTAAGTGTGCTTAACATAGTCTATGTGTGCATCCCTATTTTTAAAGAATTTAGGAGATAGAAGTTCTAAATCTAGCCTAAACATTCCTAGAGCAATAACATTGGCATTATTCGATTGGACATCCTTTTCAACCATGTTTTTTCCTTTTAAACTCTCAATATGTTTCCTCAAATTAGCAATTGAGACATCTTTTGCGTTTAGCTTAGCTTGCTATTCATTTATTTTGAAAAATTCTAGGATTTTATGAGCATCTTTGTTGTTCAATGGTCTGTTACTCTGAAAATTTTCTTTTTGGTGTTGTAATTTAAGTTCAAGATTAGCACAACAATTTTTAAGTCGTGAATATCTGAGTACAACTTCATTAAAAACTTTCTTTTCGACCATATGTTCCTTTCTGGTAAGCTCAACGTTAAGCACCAGATTCTCAGTGTATTTATAAATATAATCCTACTCTATTTTACCATAAGTAGTGAGGGTAGCAAGAGAATTTACACAGATGTGAACTATATCTTGAGATAAGAGAAGTTCAAATAAACGATCATTTTTCTGCTCCAATCTCTCAATTTCAAGATTATCATTCACAAGACATTTATTATTTGCAACTAACACATTGACACGTACAGACACATCATGCATCATAATATTCATAACATCTTGACAGCTAATATATTCCAAGAGTCAATCATTATCAAGAAAAAGTTCTTTCTTTTGGATATCAAAATATTTATTGTCTACAGAACACTGTTCAACAGTAGCTTCCATTTGGTTAAAAACCATTTTCATCTCATTAAATTCAAGATTAAGGCCATTATTAAAACATTAAATAATTTTCTTAGCTGAGCAATCTGCATGTAATACTCATGAAGTGTTTCACCCTTGATTGAAGCAAACTTATCAAACTCATTGTACTGCTTACACTCACGTTCTTGGTATGAAACTTCAGTGCCTTGCATAAGTAACTTCACTCGATCCCAAATTTGTTTAGCTACTTGATTATGGTTAACAAGAATATAGATATCTGGTGGAAGACCTTGAAGAACAATATTCGTAGCATGAAGATCATAATCATCTTGAAGTTTTTCTTTGTCCGAGAGTTCTTCATAAGTCTTAAGTCTTGTAACACGATCTACTTCAATAGTAGGACAAACAAGTAGTCCTTCAAGAATAGATTTAAGCATCATTCTACCATGTTTCTTACCTTTTATGTAAAGCAACATACGATTCTGCCGTGAATTGTACATTGTCTTTTCAAGCATATGAGGATGGTTATCAGCATCGGCTACAATCATATGTTCTGCTAAAGTGGTCATTTTGAATTACTTCAAATGTGAATTTAAAATGATTAGATCGATTCAGTGATTAATAAGAATTGTGTTAAAGTTTTGTTTGTTATAAGTGATTAAGTCTTTGTTATTTCACGGGATTTTATAGATCTTGATCAAATTGGGAAATAAGTGAGTATTTCATGGGATTTTACTAATTAGACAAACAGTTGAAAATAACTTTTTGTTGAAAATTTACGTATTCCGTAGAAAGAACCTTTTGCTTATTCCGCACAAACAAGTTTGTGCTTTAACTCACAAAAATTACTCTAATCTTATTCCGCAGAAATAACCTTAGATCATATTCTGCAGAATAAAGAAATTTTTTCTAGAGTTTTGATTCCTTGAAATTACATAAACCGTAGAAAGAAACCACCTATAATACTTATTCCACAGAAAGAATACAAAACATAAACCGGCAAAACTGAATGACTTATTCTACAGAAAGAACTTGCGACATATTTCGCAAGATACAGACAATTTTGGCAGAGTTTTGTTTCCTTAAGATTACATAAACCGCAGAAAGAAACCACCTATAAAACTTAATCCGCATAATAAATAGAAAACCTAAACCGCGGAAATAGATTAATGCATATTCCACAGTGACTAGTGCATATTCCGCATAAATCAAAACCTATTCCGCAGTATTCAAACGTATTCTGCAGTGTTCAAACTTTTCCAAAAAACTAACTTTTAAATCACATGAAAACCACATTTTTTAATGTTTTTGATCAAAAACTTTTGTACAACTAACTATATCTAGGATAGTAACATCATAAAAACACAAACTTGAAGGTTTTAAACACCAAAATTTTTGTTTTTATAAAAAAACATACGAACCCTTTTAAAAACCGTATGTTTTGATCTTAAAAACACACACAACCTCACACAATCACCCCCTGGCGACTTATACCGATTGATGATATCACAAATCAAGTATTACTATGAGAATCTAAGGAAAACCTAGAAAGAGAAAGAGAGGTGGATGATCACTTGTAAAGAGAGAAAGTAGAATGTATTAGTTTGTGTAACAAATGACTAACACCCTCTCCATGGGATGGAGATGGCTAATATACTTCTTACAATGGTCCGGCCAAGCCTTGGTAATCTATGGGCTTAGCCCAGTTAGCTTAACTTATAACCAAATGATTAACTACGAGCTACAAGATACTATTTTGGTAGTGATCGAGTCTTTTCTCGATTCCTAATGGGTCCAGACAATTTAGGGCAGACAAAATCAGGGGTATGCAAGCAGTGGTGCTAGGAGTAATGCTACAGCTACAGGGGTTATCAGAACTGGGGGGTTAACATAGCAGGCCATGCAAAGGTTATTAGGTGCTACAACTGTCAAGAGGAAGGCCACATGGCAAGAAAGTGTAACAAACCTAAAAGGACAAAGAATTCAACATGGTTTAAAGAGAAGGCGATGCTTGCTGAAGATTTAGAATTAGGGGTGGTCTTGGATGCGGAACAGATGGCATTCTTAGCAGATAATGGTGATACAGTTATTATAAGCCAAGCGTCTTAGGAAATTCCTACTCCAGCAGCTTTTCAAACTGACGACCTTGATGCATTTGATTCTGACTATGATGATGCTCCATCTACAAGTGTTGTTCTTATGGCTAAGTTTTCCTCATATGATTCAGAAGTCCTCTCAGATGTACCAAATCATGACAATTATCTAGATAATCATGTGATTGATCCAAATGTGCAAGAGACGCAATATTCTAAACAACCAATTTTTAATAATGACACAGATATTGACATAACAAGTGATAGTAATATGATTTCATATGAACAATATCTAAAAGAAACTGAAAATATGGTTGTTCGAGATACTTCTTCTTCTGCACAGCAAGATGCAATGATAATTTCTATGATTAAAGAGATGACTAATCAATGGGTCAATCAATGCAAACGATGCATATGTTAACAAAACCTCAATTCTTTTACGATGAATGTTACTAAACAGCACCCGGTTATCAAAATCCTTTATATCTGACTCAAGCTTAAAGAAAAGTACATGCTTTGTATTGTGGTAATACAATTATTAAGCACCATGATGCATTGTTTGTTCTTGATACTGAGGAAATATTAGAATTGGCTGAAGAGAGTAGATTAAAGATGCATGCTAAACAAAATGATCCAATTGTGAAAGAAACGGAATTAACATTTCACCCATTGATTATGTTGCATTGAATAAATTGTCTGAGCATTTTGTTAAGCATTTTGTGCCTCAAAAACAACTTTCTGCAGAACAGGCATTTTGGTTACCTATTTTAAAACATGTTTTTGAAATACCACCGGTTTAACCTGAACCAGTTCTAAAAGAAACTCCTCGTGAACTTCCTATAATTAGTTTGGTTAAAGATAGTTTTAATAAAATGAGAAATCATGTGAATGATTTTGAAATTGTGGTAACTATCCGTACCAAGGTAACTGGTCAGAATGAGGGTTCTTGGGGGGTTTGAACACATTTGGAAAGCTTTTGAAAAAGATGTTAAACCTTTTGTTAACACTTTAAATTAATACTTTTAAATGTTTGATAAAGGTCTTACACAAGAAATAACTGACATGAAAGAAGTTTTCAATCAAATGGAAACTGAGGTTGCCAAATGTTCTGTAGAAAGGAAAACTTTTGATATTAAAGAGAAAGAACTCTTACTTGAAAGTGATCGACTCTTAGAGCTACTCATTTCTCAAGATCTTGTGCATACTGCTGTGAATTCTTTAGTTGAAATTATTGATTATCAAAGTATGGAAAATAGATTTCTTAATGAATATTCTGAGTGTGTTGAACTTAAGGCTGAGCTTTCAAAAAAGAATGAAATGGTTGAAAAGGTTGTTTATGATGAACTTTCAAAACGATGTACCAGAATGGAAAACAGATGTATTTATCTTGAAATCAAAATGCAACAATACAAAGAAAGTTTTCAGAATAACCAACCTCAAAACAATCAGGTTGCTCCTGAGTTCCCTGTATTTTTTGAAATAAATGAATTGAAAGCCCAGCTTCAAGCGAAAAATAACTCAATCAGCAAATTGAAAGACCACATTGCTACTTTAAAAGGTAAAGGTATATCTGAGTGTGATAAATCTAAGAATATATCCAAAGTAATTGCACCAGGGATGTATAAAATAGATTTAGAACCTCTTTCTCCTAAACTGCTAAAAAATAGGGAAGCACGTGTAGACTATCTTAAACACACACAAGAAAATGCTGACATGCTTCATGAAATAGTTAAGAAAGCTATAGAATTAAGGCCTTTAGATAGTAACTTAGACTCTGCGTGTAAGTTTGCTACATGAATTCAGGAGTTGCTAGTTTATGTTAGTGCTACATGCCCTAGTTCAAGCAAACAAAGTGAGAAGCTGATTGCAGTTACACCAATAAACAAAAACAAGAAAGTTAGGTTTGTAGAACCTAGCACATCATCAAGTAACACACAGAAACAGGTAGACTCCTGCAAAACTAAGGATTCTAACAAACCTTTGTTGCCTTCTACAGGAGTAATCAGTTCTACTAATGCTAGCAGATCAAAGCCTCCAGGCAATACAAAGCAAAATAGGATCTCGCGACCAACCAGTAGCAACAAGAAGAATAAAGTAGAATATCACCTTAGGAGCATTAAACCTAAATTAAATAAAAATAATCGTATTTCTGAACCTGTCTGTAACAAAAATGTTAAGCATTCTGTTTTAAATGTGAATTCTGAGCTTATTTGTGCTACATGTAATGAATGTATGTTTGATACAATTCATGATTTATGTGTTCTTGATTATCTTAATGATGTCAATGTGCATTTTAAATCTAAATCTATTAAGA
Source organism: Tanacetum coccineum (assembly GCA_026074375.1). Classification (NCBI taxonomy): domain Eukaryota; kingdom Viridiplantae; phylum Streptophyta; class Magnoliopsida; order Asterales; family Asteraceae; genus Tanacetum; species Tanacetum coccineum. The sequence goes on from BQNB010073995.1 coordinate 5,870, forward strand.
GCAAAAAGAAGAAAGTTTAGAAACCTACGGGTAAAGTTTTCACTAATGTTAGACATAGTTAGAAACCAACAGGAAGGACCTTCGCTATAGATACAAATAAGAGCCCTTTAACTAGGATCACATCCACTACAGTAGTGCCTCCTAAGAAACCACTCTCAAAAATAGTAGTTAAGAAAACTCCTCCTAATAATTTAGGAAAACTTAAGGATATAAACAATATAGGTTCGAGTAGCAAATTTAAGAGTATAGAATCTAAGATTTCTAACAACTCAGAACCCAAAAAAAATTAGGGATCCAAAGTTTCCAATTCTCCATCTTCTTCCCGTGTCCATTTCGGGTCATTTAAATTGTCCTCTGGTACCTGGACTCGGGTTGCTCCAAGCACATGACCGGGCAACGCTCTCAGCTCAGCAACTTTGTTAGCAAATTCATGGGCACTGTTAGATTTGGGAATGATCATGTTGCAGAAATCAAGGGCTATGAGGATTATCAGATAGGAAATATCACAATATCTCAGGTTTACTATGTAGAGAGGTTAGGACACAACTTATTCTTAGTGGGTAAATTTTGTGACTCTGATCTCGAAGTAGCATTTCGCAAACACACCTGCTATGTTCGTGAATTGAAAGGTGTAGATTTACTCAAGGGATCTAGGGGATCAACTTTGTACACATTGTCACAAGAAGAAATGATGCAATCCTCTCTAATTTGTCTCTTGTCTAAAGACTCTAAATCCAAGTCTTGTTTATGGCATTGAAGATTGTCTCATTTAAACTTTAGTGCTATTAATGATCTAGCCAAACAAGGTCTTGTAAGAGGGCTTCCCAAATGAAAGTATCAGAAAGATCACTTGTGTTTTGCATGTTCTTTTGGAAAAACCAAGAAACACACCCACAAACCCAAGTTTGATGACTCAATCCAAGAGAAGTTGTATTTGATGCACATGGATCTTTGTAGTCCAATGAGAATTGAAAGTATCAATGGGAAAAAGTACATTATGGTTATTGTTGAGGACTACTCATGGTTCACTTGGGTAAAGTTTTTATGATCAAAAGATGAAACTCTAGAGATCGTGATTAAACTTTTGAAGAAAATTCAAGTTCGTCTAAATGCAACGGTTCATAACATACGAACCGATAATGGAACAAAGTTTGTGAATCAGACACTTCAAGCTTACTTTGAATATGTTGGGATCTCACACCAAACTTCAGTTGCGCACACTCTACAATAGAACGGTGTTGTCGAAAGACGAAACCATACTTTAGTGGAAACTGCACGTATGATGTTGATATTTTCTAAGGCTCTATTATTTCTATGGGCAGAGGCAGTCACGACAGGTTGTTATACCCAAAACCGTTCTTTGATTCAAAGATGTCACAACAAAACACCATATGAACTCATACATGACATAAAACCAAACTTAACGTATTTTTACGTCTTTGGTACGTTATGCTATCCAACTAATGACGGTGAGGGTCTGGGTAAGCTGAAACCCAAAGCTGATATTAGAATTTTTGTCGGCTACATACCTGCTAAGAAGGCTTACCGAATCTATAACAGGAAAACCCGTTTAATAATAGAAACTATCCATGTTGAATTTGATAAGCTGACAGCAATGGCTTCTGAACAATTCGATTCAGGACCTGAGCTTCAACTTATGACTCTTGGAACAATCAGTTTAGGACTCGTGCAAAATACTCCTTCCTTAACACCTTATGTTCCACCAACTAAAAATGATTGGGATATGTTGTTTAAACCAATGTTCGATGAGTACTTTAATCCTTCACCAAGTGTTGTTTCTCCAGTTCCTACAGCTACTGTTCCAAGACCTGCTGATCCGACCGGTTCACCTTTGTCAACTTCCATTGATCAAGCTGCACCCTATGCTAGTACTTCATCAACAATACAAGAAACACAGTCTCCAGTCATTTCTAAAGGTATTGAAGAACAGTTACAACCAGCATAGTTTAATAATGATCCCTTTCTTGATATTCTTACTTCAGAACCAAGTTCTCAAGAATCATCATAAAATGTGCGACCAGCCAACCTACTTTTTAAACACATCAGCAAATGGACGAAGATTCATCCTTTAGAAAATGTGATCGGCAATCCTTCTCGACCTGTCTCAACACGTAAACAGCTACAAACGGATGCCATATGGTTGTTTTTCCTTTGAATTGTTGCAATTCCTCCTTCAAGTCGAACCCAAAAAACTTCGAAATAAGCATTATAGAATCTCATGGATCAATGCGAATGCAAGGAAAAAAGAAAAAAATTCAATGCGTTTCGAATGATTGGATGTTTGGGAGCTAGTACCTTGTCCAAATTTAGTCATGATAATTAAACTAAAGTGTATCTTCAAAGTAAAACAAGATGAATTTGGAGGGGTACTGAAAAAACAAGGCAAGGCTCATAGCTAAGGGATATCATCAAGAAGAGGGAATTGATTTTGAATAGTCTTTATCACCTGTTGCACGCATAGAAGCAATCAGAATCTTCATTGCAAACGCCGCCAACAAGAATATGACTATCTACCAGATGGATCTCAAGACAACATTCTTAAACGGTGAGCTACGTAAAGAAGTCTATGTTAGTCAACCGGAGGGCTTTGTAGATCAAGACAATCATACTCATGTGTACAAACTAAAGAAAGCCCTTTATGACTTAAAGCAGGCCCTACGTGCATGGTATAATATGTGTCAAGCTTTCTATTATCTCAAAAGTTCTCTAAAGGTGCTGTCGGCCCCACATTATTCATAAGGAAAGAAGGAAAAGATATTCTCATGTTACAAATTTACGTCGATGATTTAATTTTTGCATCTATTGATCCTAGTCTATGTGATATATATTTGTTGATAAAATGAGTTCTAAGTTTAAGATGTCAATTGTTATCCCAGTTGTAGGATATCTCTTGTTGGATCCTACTTTAATAGATCAAATTCCTTAAGCTTGTTTAAGGTTTAGTTATATTAGATCAATCTAACACAACTATAGTAGAAACTTTGTTAAGCGTATTAAAGATTATGCGGAATCTAATCTTTAATATTAGAAGAATTCTTAATGAAACAGTAACACAAGATCACAATTCAACAAACAACAAAAGCTCCAATATTATTAAGAATAATACGAATACTCTCCTAGTATTAGGGTTACAAAACCTTGAAGCTATGAATAACACTTGTCAAATTGTTAAAAACACAAAAACATATTAAACTCTATACCCTAGGACCTCCTTTTATACACCAAGGAGTCCTAGTCAATTTACAATATATTCCTAAGACTTAGAATATTCTATATGATCTATTCTATAAATAACTAATACTTATCATGTAAGTAATCTTGATCTCCAAACAATCTTTATCCTTTCTCTGACAGTAGAAACTCTTTCAGCAGTCTTAATCTTTAAGCAGTAGTAACTTATACACCAGCAGCATTTTAACTGAGTACAAGCATATAACTACTTAGAATATTTTCTTCAATCTTCACCAAGCAGTACTCATCTTTAACACAGCATAACTTATACTAGCAGTACTAATATATACTAACAGTAGTAACTGTGAACTAGCAGTACTAACTTTATACTAGCAGTACTAACTACTTAGTATATTTTTTTCATTAAAGTTAATGAACATCACTAACTTTAGCTTAGCAGCAGTAACACAAACCTGAGCAGTAGTAACTCTAAGATCATCAAGAAATCTTTTAATCCCAACATCAATGATGGGTAAAATGTCATTTTTTCTTGGAGTTCAAATTTCTTAAAGTCCCAAAGGCATCTTTATAAACCAGACAAAATATGCTTTAAAAATACTTAAGAAATATGGTATGGATTCTAGTGACTCGGTTGACACCCCAATAGTGGACAGAACCAAACTGGATGAAGATCTACAAGGAAAAATAGTTGACCCTACACATTACTGTGGTATGATCGACTCCTCAATATAATCTTACATCCAGTAAGAACCTGAATCTTGTGTATTTAGCAACATGCATGTTGTGCCGGTACAGCATGACCTCCAAAAAAAAACACTTACATACAGTAAAATAGATCTTTTGATACCTGAGAGGAACCACAAATATAGGACTATGGTGATCGAAAGATACTAGTACTGCACTAACAGCTTATGCAGATGCAGATCACACCGGGTGTCAAGACAAAAGAAGAAGGACTTCTGGCAGTGCCCAGTTCTTAGGAGACAGACTTGTCAGTTGGTCCTCAAAGAATCAGAAAAGCACTGCTATCTCTAATACAAAGACATAATACATTACGTTATCTAGATGTTGTGCTCAAATCCTATGGATAAGATCACAACTGAGAGATTATAGATTTGAATTCAACAAAATCTCTTTGTACTCTGATAACAAGAGTGTTATCGCTCTCTACTGTAACAACATCCAGCATTCAAGATCAGAGCATATTGATGTCTGGTATCACTTTATCAAAGAACAAGTTGAAAATGGTGTGGTTGAGCTTTACTTCGTTCGGACTGAGTATCAGTTGGCAGACATCTTCACCAAAGCGTTGCCAAGGGAAAGATTTGAATTCCTAATCAACAAGCTTGAGATGAAAAGCATGTCTCTAGAAACACTTAAGAGTCTGGCAAAAGAAAATAAAGAGTGATGGCGGTACCTCTTCGTGTATCTTATGTAAATATATGAAACTACAAAAACATAAAAAGATTTTTCAATTGTTAGATTAGATTATATGAAAAAGAAAATACAAAAATAAAAAACCAAGAAAAGAAAATAGAAAAATATAAAATCAAAAAATACCAAAAATATATTTTTCATGACATGTCTTTTGTAATTGATAATATTTACGGCTTTAGAAATATCATTTAATAATGACACGGAGTTGTAAATAAATTTCGAACAAAAGTTTCAAAAGTTTTCAAAACATGTCATTGGCTTGTAGTTATTTCAGACTGCAACCTGGTTTTCATCTTAAAGGCAAGTATATCGCCAAAAAGATAACTTGACCTCTTAATGGGAATTCAGTTTCTCGGGCATGATCAACTTCATGATCATGCAAAGGCTTGTGTATACTTTGCTACATAACCCACACTTTCTTAAAATAAGTGTACGTGTCAGTGCATTTATTTTTCAAAATAAGAGAAATCTTTTTTTTGTTGGTGTTATCTTTCAAAACAAATCTGTAATATCAGTTTCTCACCAGAAAAAGATTTTTCAAAGATAATTCGACCACTCAAACAATGACTACAACTCTTTAATTAGACAACGCGTCATTATTTGAAGGGGAGAAAGTGTTATCAAATAATCTTTCAAATTAATCACGGAATAAATGGAAAAGGTTTTGGACAATAACGAATCAATACTTAAAGGGGAGTTAATTTAATTTAACTCAATTGGGCTTTAGATGTTATTTGTTTTAACCTTTAGGGACTTGAATGTAAAATTAGGAAATTAGGCTTTATCCTAGCATCTAAAGGGACTAAATGTGCCATTTTCCCAAGTTTAATTTGCCTTAAGATAAGCTTAAAAGAAAAATAAAAAGATAAACAAAACACAAGGACCATTTCTGCCAACTGGGAAAACTTTTAAAAAGAAAACCCACAAGGGGCAGATTATGTACCATTTCCTTCTCAAAATTTTTACACATTTCACTCCCCCCCTCGCGCACATTTCGCTCGATTCAAGACCAACATCAAAACTCGTCTGCAAGTAAAAAGGTAAACTAAAACATGTTTATAATCACCTTAGCATCAATCTTGCAAGAGGAATTGGTTTAATTCAATAAGAAACTTTTAAAAACCCTAATTTTCCCAATTAGGGTTCTTAGGATTAAAATTGTCTTTGAGTTTAATTAACCATGGGATTTTTGCTTGTTAAGGGTTGATTAACATGCGTGTATAAAGGTTTTGATCATAGTTTATCCATTTGTGAGATATGTTTGATTTTGTGGATGAAAATCATGCGCCTTATGCATAGGTGTTCGAATGTTTTGTGGAATTAATGTTATTTGTTAAATGGTAGAGTCCCTTGTACCTTTGTATCATTTATACGCGTTTAGGTTTCAATTTGAATGGAGGATTTGTGTTCTAGACCGTGAAATAAGACACACTTTGTTTTTGGATGTTTGCTTAGTCCTTGGGATGACCCTGTGATGCTATTACTTGATAAGTCTTCCCCTAGGCATGCTTTAGATATGGCTTAGATTTCTTGTAGCTCAAATATATGTGTCCTTTCTCTTTTATGATCGAAAATCCTCAAAAGGACTTCGAATCTTGTAGAATGTTGTTGAAACTGATTGTAACATGTTGCTTGATTGACCTATTGATTGTTTGTTCTTTGTGTGTGCAAAAGTTGTTAAAATATGTTTGTGTTTAGGATAAAGAATCTCGCGAAATATGCATGCATAAAACAGGCGAAATATGCACCTTGTTAAAACAGATGATTTATGCACAGTTTTTAAAACGGCCGAAATATGCACCTTGTTAAAATAGCCGATTTATGCACAGTTTTTAAATAGGCGGAATATGCATGTATGTTAAACAGGCGATTTATGCAAAGTCGTTAAACAGGCAGAATATACATATATTTTAAAACAAGAGATTTATGCGCAGATTTAAACAGGCGGAATATGCATGTCTATTAAATAGGGGATTTATGTAAAGTCTTTAAACATGCGGAATATACATGTATTTTTTTAAATAGGCGATTTATGCACGGTTTTAATCAGGCGAAATATGTAATGTTTTTTACCTGTTGATTAATAATGGCCCAGTTTGACCTTTGACCTAATGTTGACTGTTTGACCTTGGTTGACCAATGACCATTGTTGACTTTCACAGTTTGTGCTTTAAATTGGGATTAAACATTAACACATTAATATGTAATACATCAAAACAAACACAACAACAACTTGGAATATCAAATATGATCAGTGATGTATATACATGACATATATATAAACTGTAGTGGAAAATTCTTAGCAGAATCACGACTCAAGAAGAAATTCAACAAGTTGCTCTTAACGAAACTTTGGTTTCTACTGATTATCGTGTTAAGATTGGCTTATGCAACATGAGGATGATTGATAAGTGTAAAATACACATATCCGTTTGTACCTAAAATAACCTAATTAAACCCAAAACAGACCAAAAATGGCAAAAATATGCTTGTATTTGTGTTTTGTGTGTGCAGGTACGGATATATCAGAAATCACAAGAAAACCGTCAAAAACGGGCAAGCACGGACACGAGAATGGAAGAGTGTACAAAAGCCGGAAGCCAAAGCCAGAAAAAGTTAAATCTACAGTCAACTCCAGTCAATCTTGGTCAACAAAAGTCAACAAGATCCAAAGTGTTTCAAAATAACCCCTCAACTTTCAGAAAAGTCCATAAATGGTCCCTAAGCCTAAATGGGCCTCACCCGGATCCAAAAGCCCAATCCCTAGTCCATTTACCTTTTCTATAAACCACAAGGACTTAAACTGCCAATTGCTAAACTCCTTTTACACTACACCTTGTTATAAATAAAGCATGGGACCGATATTGCAATTTGCCCAAAGTTTAAAAATAATTAACCCGTTTTCAGTTGTAAAAAGGCGCGAAGCCCTTTTTACTGTTCACCCATCGTCTCCAGCATTCACCATAGGTAAATCAAGGGGCAAATTAAAATCAAAGGGTACGGAAGTCTATTCATGAGCTCCTAAACAAGATGGTAGGGAGAGATTAGTAAAATCAAGAGATCTAAGCACCTCACTCAAGCACTTAGCCACGTCATCAATGGAGAAGCACACAAGTATATGTGGGTTTTGCTCTCAAACCACTCAGAGAAGAAGCACAAGTGAGCCTCACATGGATTGCCAGCTTGGCAATCCGTGTGAGGACACTCAATGATCTAACGGCTCAAAATAGAGATCAAAGATGAAAGAAGAATCAAGGGTGCGGATTGAAGGCTTGGAGATGGATTCAGGAGACCTAGAAGCTTCTTCTGAGGCTATAAATAAGCCCTCACCTCACACACACACGATACTACTTTTTTTTATCTTACACTTTTTAATTTTCCTTTTTCTAGTTTTTTAGTCATTTAGGTAGCTTAAGCTTTGCTTATTGTAATTTTCCTTTAAATCATGTAACTCTCTTTTATATAATGTGATGAAAGTTTTTATGCAATAAAATTTAGTGTTTGTCTTCATTATTCTAAATCTTTACTCATAAGCTCAATATTGTCTTAATAAGCTCTAATAAGCTCACATTCAGCTCTTTCAGTCTATAAGCTAAAATTGAGCTTACTTAATCCAGCCTTAATCATATCTAAACATATAATCAGTTTAAAATGACTAATTACCTTAGCTTTTGGAATTGTGAGCTTTTGGAAGGAGATCTAGAAATGGATGAGATCTCATGGACTTATACCCTAGCTTATTAATAAGCTAGGGAGCTTGTAGCTGCCATATTTGGTTCCTCTTGTTTAGCTAGAGGCTTTGTAAGTTTCTCTTTAATTTCTTTAAGTTCTTCCTTTCAATAATTGTCTATTTACTTTCTATGCTTATTTGCTTATTCAATTGCTTATTAGTTGCTTATTTGTGCTGCTTATCTCTTTTATGTGCTTATTAGTTAATATAGTTAATCTGTTTTTGCTTCTCTTAGTCTAGATCATAGTTTTATATAATTTGTCATATAAGCTTTAAAAAACCAAAAATAAGAAGTTATAGATTAGATCTTAATTCTAGTTTAAAGTAGTTATTAAATCGTGTGAATTAAGTTTAATATAAGCTGTTAATTATCTGGTTATTAAGGTTTAATCAATAAATTTCTAATTCTAAGTCTTAATGAAATTTGTCAGAAAGTTAAAGGAGTGTTTGGATTTGTGCAGTTTGACCTCTAAAAGTCAAACTGCATTGTGAATTTTACTTGAGATAGTTGTGCAATCATTATTTACTAGTTTAGAAAGAGTTTTTGTGTGGGTCGGAGCGGTGGGTGGTGGGAGGGGGGGGGGCGTGGGGGGATGGGGGGGGGGGGTGTGGGGGAATGGGGAGGGGGGGGGGGGAGGGGGGGGGGGGAGCGTGAGGGAGGGGGCGGGAGAGGGGGGTGTGAGGGGGTGTGTGGGGGGGGGGGGGGGTGGGGTGGACTGGGGTGTCTATTGGGCGGGACAGCGGGGGCTAGTCGGAGGTGGGGGGGGGTTGGGGGAGGGGTTGTGGGCGGTGCGTGGATGGGATGTGCGGGGAAGGTGGGTTGGGGGGGAGGGAGGGGCGGGGGGTGGGGGTGGGGGAGGGGGGGGGAGGAGAGGGTGGGGGGGGGGGTGCGGGTGGGGGCGGGGGGGGAGGCGTCGAGGAGGGCAGGCGGGGGAGGACGTGGTTATTGGAGGGGGGGGGGGTGAGTCGTTGGCTGGGGATGTCGGCGAGGGGGGTGAGGGGTGGATGGTGTGTGGCTGCAAGGCGGTGGGGGGAGGGGTGGGGGGGGGGGAGTTGGGGGTGGGTTCTGTCGGTAGAGGGGGTTAATGGGGGGTTTTGGGGGTGGGCGGGGAGTGATGGGGGAGAGGAATGGGGGGGGGGGGGGGCGGGGGGATCGGGGGGGGTGGGAGGGGGTGGGAGGGTGGGGGAGGGAGGGGGGGGAGGGGGGGGAAGGGGAGGGGGGAAAGGGGTTCGGAGGGGGGGGGATGGGGGGGGGGTGGGGGGGGGGGGGTCGGTCGGAGGCGGGGGGGAGGGGATTGATGGGGGGGGGGGGGGGGCTGGGAGTGAGGGGCGGGGGGGGGGAGGGCTGGGGCGTGGGGGGGGTTAAAGGGGGGGGGGTTTGGCGCTGGCGGGGAGGGGATGGATGTGGAGGGTAAGGGAGGGTGGACGTAGGAGGATGGGTGGTGGGTGGGTGTGGGGGTGGGGGGTGGGGTGCGGGGGGGTGGGCGGTTCGGGGGGGTGGAGGGGGGGGGGGGGATCTGGGGACGGGGGGAAAAGGGGGGTGGGCGGGGTGGGGGCGGGGGGGGCGTAGGTGTTGGAGGGGGGGGAGGAGGGGGGGTGTATGGTCGCCGGGGTTGGGTTGGGGGGAGAGGGGGGTCGTGGGTTGGCGGGGTGATGCGAGGGGGGGCTCCCGAGGGGGTTTGGGGGGGGTGTGGCGGTGTTGTGGCGGGTTGTTGGGCGGGCGGGGGGGGAGATGGGGGTGTTAGGGGGATGGTGGTGCGAGCATTGGTCGGGGGGGGCGAGGAGGAGCGGGTGGTTGGGGTAGGGGAGGGGGGCGGGGGCGGTTTTGGCAGGGGGGGTGGGGAGTAGGGTCGGGTAGGGGTATGGGGGGTGGGGGTTTGCCGGTGGGGGGTGGGGGGGGGGGGGGCTGTGTTGGTGGGTGGGGGGTCGCGGGGGGTAGGTAGGGGGTGGCTATGTGGAGTAGGTGTCGTGCGGGTAGTGGGGCCGGGGTCGGAGTAGGGTGGGGGGGGGGAGGGGGGGGGGCTAGTGGGAGAGGGGGGTAGGGGGTGGGGGTGGAGTGATGGTGGGACGGTGGGCGAGGTTGGGGGGGGGACTGGGTAGTTGTTTGGTTTTAAGGGGGGCTGTTGGAGGGGGTGGGGTAGTGGGTGGGGGGGGGGGGTGGGAGAGGGGGGGGGTGGTGGGCGGGGGGGGCCGGGTGGGGGAGGTGGGGGGGGGGGAGGAGGGTATGTCGAGTTAGGATTGGGGGGTGATTGTGTGAGGTGGTTTGGGGGGGGGTGTGGGGGGGAGGTTGTGGGGGGTTTGCGGGAGGCTGAGGTGGGGGGGGGTGGGGGGAGCGGGGGTGCGGTAGGGGTGGGGGGGGGGCGCCGGAGGGGGTTAGAGAGGGCAGGGGGTGGAAGTGGGGATTGTCGGGGGGGTGGCAGAGGAAGGGGAAGGAGGGGCGGGGGGGGGTGGGCGGAGGGCGGGGGTGGGGTATGGGAGCGGGGCAGGTGGGGGGGTGGGGGGGGGGGGTAGCGTTGAGTGAGGGGGGGGGGGGGGAGTGTGCGGGGGGTGGCGGGACGGGGCCGGGATTTGGTGGTAGGGGGCGGGTGGTGGCTGCGGGCGGGCGGGGGGTGGGTGAGGGGATGGGGTGGACGGTGTACGGTGGGGGGGGGGGATGGCGGGGTTGGAGGGGTAGCCTTTGTATGGCGGGTGGGGGGGAACGATGGGGGTGGGGATGGGGGAGGGGGTGTGGGATGGGGGGGGGGGGGTGGGAGATGGTTTCTAAGCGATCGGTGTGGGGGGGAGTGGGGTGGAGGGTAGGGGGGGTGGAAGGGGGGGGGGGGGGAATGGGGGGATGGAGGCGGGTAGGGGGGGGGGGGGGGAGGAAGGGAGTGAGGGGGTAGGGGAGGGGGTGGGGGGAGGGGGGGGGGGGGGGGGCGTGTGGTTAGGGGAGGTGTCAGGGAGGTATGCGCGTCGAAAGGTGTGTCCAGAGGGGCGGTGAGTGGGGGGCGTTGGTTAGGAGGACGGGGTGTGGGTGTAGGTGGTTTGGGGGGGGTGGAGGAGGGGGGGGGGAGGGGGCGGAGGGGAGGTGGGGTTGTGGTCGGGGGGGGGGGGGCCTGGCGGAGGCCTGGGGTGAGGGGGGCTAGGGGGGGGTAAGGTGGGGTAGGGGTGGGGCGATGTGGTGTCGTTGGGGGGGGGGGGAGGGGGGAGTGGGGGGGGGGTGGGGTGGGGTGGGGGGGGTGTGGGGAGGGGGGGGCTGGGGTGGGGGGTGGCAGGTGTTGCGGTGGTTGGGCGGGAGGTTGGAGGTGGGGGGGGCGGGTAGGGGGGCTTTTGAGGGGGGGCGAGGGGTGGGGGGAGGGGGAGAGTAGGGGGGAGGGGGGGCGGGGGGGTATGGTAGAGCGGTGGGGTTGGGGGGGGGGCGGGGGAAGGGGGAGGGGTTTATATGGGGCCGCTGGGGAGGCGTATGAGGAGGGTGAGGGGGTGGGGTTGGGGAGGGGGGGGTGTTGGAGGTGAAAGGGAGGGGGGCTTATCGGGCAGTGGGTTGTGGGGGGGGGGTGGGGTGCGGGTTTATGAGTTGGCGCGGCTGGGGGGGTGGGGTAGTGTTCGGGCGTGGGCCATCGGTGGTGGGGATGGAAGAGGGGGGGGAGGGGGGGGCACGTGTGGGGGTGGTTGTTGGGGGGAGGGGCTCGGAGGTGGGGGGCGGGGTGAGCGGTGGGGGGGGGGGAGAGGGGGGTTGAGGGGCTGGGGGGGGGGTCCAATGGGAGGTGGAAGGGAGGGCAGGTCGGTGTGGGGGGGTGGATGTGGGGGGGGAGAGGTGGGTAGTGGGGGTCGGGAATGGGGGGGGTGAGGTTGGGGGTGGTGGGGGGGAGGGGGGGGCTGGGTGGGGCTGGGGGGGGGGTGGGGACAGGGGGTGGGGTGTTGGGGGGGGGGGGGGGGGGTGGAAGGGGTGGTGGGGGGAGGTGTACGGGGGGGGTAGGGGTGGGGGGGGCGGGGGGAGGGGGGCGGGGGTGAAAAAGACGGGGGTGTGGACGGGTCAAGAGGGGCTGGTGGGGGGGGGCGGTTGGGGAGGGTGGGGTAGGTGGGGGGTGGTGAGCCGGGGGGGTGGGGGGAGTTTGCGGGCGTGATTGACGGTGTGGCTGGTGGGGTGGGTGGGGGCCGGGTCGGGGTGGGGGTGGGGGTGGACGGCTGGGGAGGGGGCTCGTGGGGCTGGGTGTGGGGGGTGGGGGTGGAGGAGGGATGAGGGAGGGTGGGGTGGGTGGGGTGGGTGGATGGTGGTGTGGGGTGGAGGGTGGGGTGGGGTGGGGTTGGAGGGGACGGGTGGTGGAGTAGGGTGGTGGTGGTGGGGGTGAGGGGGGGGCAGGAGGGGGGGTGGGAGGACGGTGGGGGAGGGTTGGTTAGGTGATAGAGCGGGAGGGCCGAGGGGATGGATTGGGGTGTTCCGGGTAGGTAATTGGGGGGGGGAGATAGGGAGGGTGTTGTGGTGGGGGGGGGGTGTATGGGTGGGTAGGGCGCTGGCGGGGCTGGGGGACGTGGTGCGTCAGAGGTGTGGGGTGGCACGTGGGGGAGGGTGAGGGTCGGGGAGGCGGCTGAGGCGCGAGGGCGGCAGCAAGTTGTGGGGTGAGGGTGTGTGTGAGGAGGCGGTGCGGGGGGGGGGTGGAGGGTGGTGGTTAGGGGGACGGGGAGGGGGGGGATGGTGTGGCTGGGAGGTAGTAAGGATGGGGGCGGGCGGGGTGTGGGAGGGGGAGGGGGTTTTAGGGGGGGTGTGTGGTGGGGCGGGGGGAAGTGGCGGGGGGAAGGCGGGGCGATATTGTTTTTTTTTTTTTTGGGCGGTTTTTTTTTTTGTGTGTCGTTGGCACCCACATGTGTTGTGAGTGGTCTAAACTTATTTTTCTTCATTTATGGCTTCGGGTTTGACTTTGGATTTGTCGGGGTTGACTTTTTTAGACTTGGGCTTGGCCTTGACTTTGTCTTTATCATACTTTTCCATTCCGTGTCCGGTTTTGTCATTTTGGCTTCGTTTTTCATCCTTTTCTTAGATATCCGTTCCTAAGTAGTGTAAATCTTAGATTGCTTGCTTATTCAGTTGTTAGTTTATGTTTAATAAGTTAGTTAAAAGTTGTTTTTCATCTGGTAATTAAGTTTTGATAAGTAGATCTTAGTTTTAAAAGCTTTTTCAAAACTGTCATGAATTTAAAGGGGTGTTTGGTTTAAGCTTATTTGACCTGTAAAAGTCAAATCTATTTGGTAAATTTTCTCTAAACAGCTGAGGTTTCATAAGATAACAAGTTTTAAAAAGATTTGAGTACTTAGTTTGAAGTTAAAGTGATTTTGTAGCTTATTTAGCTAAGCTGTGCACCAGGGGAGCTTATCTCTATTTGTTTTCTAGCTTAAAGTTGATCTATGTCCTTTGAGCTTTTGTTTGTGAATATATTGTGTTCATACACATTCATTAAGAGTGTGTAGTGCAGGTATACCTCTTAAGGTATCCTGCAATTGTGGACTAGGCATTTGCCATTTGCACCAGCAAAGGCAGTTTCCACTACTGTCAATTCTAGTCCATTTTAGGTTAGCAAATCTAGGATTAAGGTTCTTAAAAGTGAGTAGTTTAAAGTTTAATCATAGCTTAGTGTAAATTAGGTCTTAATTTTCATTTCTCTGCTTATTTGCTTAAGTTCAATTAGCTTTAAAAGTCACTAAAAAAGCCAAGAGCCAAAAACAGTAGTTAGAATAGTTTAGCTTTTAAGATTTAAATTCTAGCTTATAGTGTTAGATTTTATTGTTTAAATAAGTAGCTTGTTAGTTGATTTATAAGTCTTCATAAGCTCAGTTTCTATTTTGGCCTTTTAAGCATTTTAGCCTTTCTTAATTTTTAGCTTTTTGAGTCATTTCCTGAGTTAGCTACTTTCATCATCAAATTTAAGTGTCTTTCAGTGTTTCTAGCTTAGATTTCTTTTCATTTTTAGATTAAGCAACTCATAAGCTGTCTAGAACACCTTTCCTTTTTCATTTTGAGCTTAAAATGAGCTTTTTACAGCTTAATTAGTAAAACTGAAGGGAAGTCCTTAGTTACTGAGGACAGCTTATTGATAAGCTCTTATTGAGCTTATTTGTGCTTTTCAGCCCTAAGTGCTTTTGTTAAAATTGTTCACTTCCATCTGTTCTCCAACTTTGCTTCTTTAAGTTTTTCATTTTAAGCACTTTTTAAAATTCAAGTGCTTAATGGACTTAGGGTGTAATCGGGTTGGGCCTCAGGGTAGTTTTTGTAACTTTTAAGTTTTAATTGTTTTCTCCGTTAGTCCTTTGTTTTGCACTGTTAGTCCTTTAAGGACTTGCATAGTTAGTCCTTTATTAGTATAGTTAGTTAAAGTTTCTATTTTAATTAATAATTAGGTTAAATTTTTAATTAGTTTAATTAAAGTTTAATAAAAAAGTAAAAATTAGGGCTTTTATTTTTATTAAATTTCTGCACATTTTATTTTTCTAGTATAATTTTTATAAATTTTTTTAGGCTTATATTTTTATTATTTTTATTATTTTTAAGCTTTTAATTAGTATTAAATCTTAGAAAATTCATATCTTAAAATCTAAAAAGCCAAAAATAGTGATTCTTTTTTCTAAAATTTTCTTTTTATTTGTTTTATCTAGGAAAAATATAATTTCAATTACTTGCTATTTTTTATTTTTTAGGATTTAATTAGATTTAATTAGTTTTTAATTCATAAAAAATTCAAAAATAATCAAAAAAATATTTTTCTTTTTCTTAAAATTTTCTTTTGTCCTATTCTAGGTTTAGGAATTTAGTTTGCATTTTTAGGGTTTAATTTTCGTAAACTAGCTTAATTGTCGCGTTTTATTTGTTTTTCGTTAATATTTTTAAATGTTTAATTGCTTTTAATTGTTCAATTTTAATTGTTGTTTTTATTTGGTAGTTATAGATCATCAAAATATCTTTGCTTTCATTCAAATCATAATCCGAGCTTAAACGAGGTTTCCATTGCACTAGTCGTTGGGGAAACGACCCGGGTGATCATTCTTCCCGGTTAAATATACGTATTATATATTATATTATATATATTTTTGAGAGTGAATTTTCCTTAGGGAATTTTCTTAATTGCTCTTAAGGTTATATTAGTATATATATTTTCCATATCAACTCTTTGTACAAGAAACTTGGTGAGTTGATGTACCATCCACTTTTTTTTGGTAAAGTGTCAACCATCTAATATGGATTTGCAATTTGTCTTTACCATAAGCCATAATGTCATGGACTAGTTATGGTTTTTCCACAGCCTTTACCACAATCCATAAACTTGTGGGCTAGCCAACTCTTCACTCAAACGGATATGGTGAGTTGAAAACCATACAACTTATTGGTAAGTTGTCAACCATACAACGGATTTGAGAAGTTTTTACCAAGAGCCGTTTGCTCCTGGACTAGCTATTCCTTATGTCAGTTAGACATGGTGGACTGATAACCATTTGTTGTGTAAGTGCTAAAGCACCTCCACCAAGTGTTATCTCCTCATCTCCATTCTAGATCTTTAACTTATCAATTTCCATAGATATACTGATAATTCTTTCAAACACTTAAGCTTTAATCATAGCTTTCTTCTCAATCGATTTTACCAGCCTTTTCTTAACTTCAGTACTTTGAGCAAACAACTTCTTCTTAAACATCATTCTGCACACTTCTTCTAACAAGGGATATGACCTTTCAGCCAACATATAAATGGTTGTTGTGTTATGCAAGTTCAAACAGTGAACATTACATGAATCGTAATATTTCCAGTTCACAATAATTTGATCAAAAGAATAAGCAATAAAATGCATGTGAATAAAAGCTATTATCAGGATAGATTACAAGACTTTGGCTTTTTAAGTTCAAGAAAAAAAAACAACATATTCAGACTTGATTTTTACCAAACAAATAAGCTCAAAAACTTTCAATAAGCTAAAAAAAGTGAGTTAGGACTAAAGACAACAAGAATTATCAATTATCAAGTCCGACAAACAGATGTCACTACTCTTAAAGCTAAGAATAGAAAAATGAGATTTTAAAACTCAAAACCACAAAAACTCTTGATAGATTTTTGGTTCCAAACAACAAACACAATAGCAAACTTAAGGTTTAGAGTCCTAATGCATAAATAACATCAAACAAAGAAAAGAAAACACGAATTTAACTCAAATAGACCAAAGATTCAAGAAGCAGTTGCAAGTTGATATAACATCACATAATTAAAGTTCAAATTCACAAATCCTTAAAACATAATTTTAAACCTTGAATAGCTATAGCCAACAGATTAAAGCCAACAAAAATATTGATATACAAAGTTCAAAAATGGTCAAAATGGCCTAAACAGCACTAACTAATGGTTAGCGCAGTTCAATGCCAAACACCCCTTAAAACAAGAAACTTGTAAAAACAACTGTTTTATCGCTAAAACTTGAAATGACCAGATGTTAACTAAGTTAAATAAGCAATAACAAGCAAATTTCAACCAAGAATAAGCACCAATGAATAAGCTATACTAAATGAGCTGATTTAAGCTAAAAATCACAAAATATGACTAAATCTTGAACTAAGAGTCTACAAACTATAAACTAGCATCAATAAGCAATAACAAACATAATTAAGCATGAATAAGCATAAATAAACAGTAAATAAGCAGTAAATAAGCAATAAGCACTTTTTAAAGCAAAAAGAAAAGGGGATAGTAACCTTGGCCTTTGCTCTAAACAAGGGCATAATAAGCACAAAAAGCTTTGTCTACAAGCTCTAGCTTGTCAAAGATAAGCTAGTAAAACCCACAAGCCCTTCCAAATCTGGCTTGTCATCCATATAGCTTTTTTTTAGTGATTTTTGAGTAAAAAGACTTAAGCTATATAAACGTTAATATAGCTTAAGTGAAACAGTTTAAGAGTAAGTAAACAAAAGCTTAAGAGAGATTAACAAACATTTTTAAAACATTAAGTGCATTAACTTAGAAAACATGATTTAACATAAAAAAACTTAAATTTCATTAAACTTAGAGAAACAGTTACATACTTAAGAAAAAGTAAAAATAGAGCTAAAAAAGACTTAAAATAGAAGATGAAGAAATTAAAAACCTAAACAAAAAAACTACTACTCCCTCAAGGGCTTACGAGAACCCTATTTATAGAAGATTAAATCAAAGTCTTCGGTCTTGAATGTGCTAGTTCTGTGAGAGGGATGTAGAGGTGTGTTTCCTGTGTGAGTAAGCTTCAAGTCATCATCTAAGCCATCCAATTTTTCTTGGTCACCAAGTAGTATCATCTGAGCCTTTGATTTCTTTTGTCCAATAAAACACCATGGGATTGCCACAATTTGGCTTGTTTTCTACTGGGGTGGGGTTTTGGTTGGGTTTTGTGTTTTGTCATGGTGCAGGGCAAGGGAAAGTGACAGATGAATAGTGTTTAGGTTTGTCGGGAAATGTGTTTGACTGGTTTTAGTGGATAACATGTTTTTGTTTTAAACGGTGTTTTCTCCTGTTTTTGTTAAAGGACTGACCATTGGTTTTCCTTTTTGTGGACTAACGTGGAATTGATAAGGACTTGTGTGAAGTGGACTTACAGTCCTATTTGTTAAATGGATTGGGCTGTTAAGTGGGTTTGAGCTTATGGATTGGGCCGGGTTATATAAAGTTTTGGACTAGGGCTAATTAAACATTAAGGCTTATAGAGATGAGCTTAATGGGCTGACCGGCCCATTAAATGGGTACGGGTTGGCCCATTTAGGATTTCTTCGGTTTCGGCTTCGTCTTTGACTTGTTGATTTTGACTTTGACTTTTGACTTTTTCACGCTCTTTCCATTCCGTGCTCGGTTTTGTCCGTTTTGGCTTGATTTTTGTCCTTTTGAATATCCGTTTCCTGCACAATCATAAATCACAAAACACACAAATACAATGTATTTTTGGTATATTTTGGTCATTTTAGGCACGTTTTTATAGGTAAACAGGTATATGAAATTAAAAGCACAAACCAAACTCCCCATACAAGATATTATTCCGTGTCCTCAACACAATGGCCATAAGTAAACACTTAAAGAAAAACCAGAATCTCAATCCCCTCGACTAATTACCTCGAAAAGTAGCCAAGTGTTCATCAATGGGAATTAAAGAATCATTAGCTTTGAAAAGCCCCGTTTTGACCATTTTTTATATTTACACTTATTACCACACAATATTTTTGTATTTTTCTTTTTCTCATTTTTTTGTACTTTTTCTTTATCAAGCAACTACTATAATGTTTGGGACTTCGTTATTTTTATAACTTTTAGGGTCACAGAACAAGAAGCACTTTAATCCTAAAATGCCCAAAAGATAAATTCATCGTCCTCGATTTTTCACTTATCCCAAACCAAGCTTAAAACAAAATCACCGTTAAATATGAGTTAAGATGCTAACACTACTCATACTTGTACCTTGTGAAACTTTTCGCTCCCGACAATTATTATATCTTAGGTGAATGTGCTTATTTCGAATTTCAACCATAGAATCAATTGATTTGAAAAATTTGACTAATGCATCACGTTCCCCCCACAAAGTAATGAGTTTTGAAGCGAGATCATCCCATGTACGACTTTCGTCTCCGTTCACATCCAACCTTGCGCTAAATGACCAGGCGATGACACTCCCAGAGACCTATATCGGGACACACGTACCTTCGGATTTCAAACCCTTGGATTTCCCAGTATAGAATAAAATCACACTAAAAATGTAATAGACTTAGTTCAAAAGCATCTTTAAAATTTAAGAAAAAATAGATTTTCCCTATAAGTAAGTATAATTCACAATTATTTACACTTAATATAATAAACAACTTTAATACTATAATAAATTATCCTCTGACCTTTATATGATGGCTGCAACATTCGTTTGTGAGCCTGCGAAATGTATACAAACCTATAATCAGTCACGATAATTTTACAATGTGCCTTATTTAAAAGACGCAACATCGGTTGCGATCTCTGCTCTGACAAGATGCAGTAAACTTTTATTAGCCCACAGTTTTTATTATTATTATTACCTCATTTTTTTACACTTTATATTACCATGATATAGATAAAATTTCTTTTTAGAAAATTTAAGTATAAATTTGAACTAAAATTATTGATATCGACCATACTTTAAAAATCGTTGATATAAGTTTAATTTAAAGATAGCACGATATTAATTAGTCCGTTTGAGAAGCTTTTGGAGAAAAAGCCACAAACTACACTTAATGAGCTCTTAAGAATTTCCAACTAATCCTTGTTTACCATATAACTCATAATTAACTCTATAATTTCTCGATCTTTTCGTCGCAATTTAAAATCTTAAATAAAAAGTATCCGCGAATAGCTTATCTAAAAGTTAAGGACAAGCTAGAGCTCAATACGCACAGATTGAGTCAAATTTATTCTATTTTCTCCAGCAGGAAGAGTTCTGACATTGTAATGAAAACTATTTATATTTTGAAAATTTTTAAATTTTTTTCATTTTTTTGGTATTTTAGTGGTAAAAACGGGATTACGTGGAAATCAACGGCTGCATGGCACAAATCAAATCGATAGATCCCCCCTGATGGGATAAAAATTTTGAGTTGATAGACAAAAAACGATGCAACAATATGGCAACATGAAGGACCAAAGTTGTATCATAGAATTCTACAAAAGATTTAAGAATTGAAAGATTTTGGTTCAAAGATAATGATGATAACGATTTGATTATATCATTATGTAACATTATGTTTCCATGTAAACCTAGACATCCTTATACATAAAAGGAGTCTAAGTAAATAGTTTTAGTATCCCATCATAGTTAGTATCTCTCCAATAGATCTAATAGTTAGCTTATGTTGGGAACGTTTTTGCTTTCGACGTCTTCTGGGAGTTGATGACGGTTCAACAACTAGGCCTGACGAACGAGTGCGCATGCGCTAAAAACAAATCTTAAAATTATTATTTTTGGTATTTTTAGGGGGTTTTTTTACACAATATATTTTATTAAAGGACAAAATGAGATCAAATAACTTAAACCAATAATCAACTTGTTTTACGGTAGCTCTCTAAAAGAAAAACGCATAAAGGAGCGGAGGAGCGGGAAAGAGCGAAGCTATTAAAAACCTTCTCCTTTCGGGTCGTAGTTCCTTGGAACAACCCTCCTTATACCCCTCTTATAGTTTGTTAATCTCCTAAAGGTGAGCCGTACTTCACAAGTGACACAAAGGCAAGTTTTAATCTATTGTTTGGGAATTTCAAATACTTTAAGAAAAGTATTTACGATTATTTGATAATATATTCACAAAAATTGAGAAAATAAAATATTTTTGTATTTTTATATTTTTATAACAAGAAAATAACTTCACGAGGAAAGGACTTCAAGGCACAACAAACTTCAACTCGATAATCGTCTCACGACCTCCCCGGCAGCGGCGCCAAAAATTGACTTCACCTTTTTAATACATATATAAATATATTTAATATATAAATATATAAAAATAAGGAGAAATATCAATAATAGTAGAGATAAGAATTCCGTAAGGCTTTTAGAAAGATATTTACTTTTATCCAAAGTAAACTCCACAAAAACCTTCCCGGGTCATTTCCCAACGAGGCGTGAATTTGAAAATCGAGCTTAAGTTCGAGAATTTATGCTTGAATAATCACAAATTGGATTGGTTTTCTATTTCTACTAATAAAATGCAAAAACCAGTAAAGGCATACTAAAAGCAAAAGTAATTAAAGTAAAATAACGAAGAAAAACGAGAACGGGATTAAATCTCGTTCTTTAAAAAATCAAATTCTACAAAATTAACCCTACAAACGCAAATTTAGTTTTCTTAAGTCCAAAATGATAAAATAAAATTTTATAAAAAAGATTTATATTTTTCTGACTTTTATTTTATTTAATATGAATTAAAAACACTTTTAATCTAAAAAATTAATAAAAAATAGTAAACTAAATGGGAAAATTCTGGAAAAATGCAGAAAAATACTTTAAGCTATATAGAATGCAAGAAAAATAAGAGTTTTGAAAAAAAGCTTATAAATAAGCTAGAAATAAGGTAGAAAGGGCTGATAAGCAAAATAGCTAAAAAGGGTATAAAAATTGAGTGAAAGGAAAATGGGCAGTTAGCCCTGGTCTGGTGCAATGATTAAAGCGTTAGGGTGCTGTGTGGGAGGTCTTGGGTTCGAGCCTTGCTCACCCTTGACTTCCCCTACACCCTAATGTTTTTATTTTTGAAAACTTTTTAAACAACTTTTTTAATAAACTGAAAATAAGCATTTTTAAAACTAACAACTTTTTATGAAAAGTAGGTAATAAGCAGAAAAAGCTGATTTAAATAAACAGTTTACTTAAAAGCTTAACAACTTGAACCTTTTTCAACACTTGAGACTTAAACATACAAATAAGCTCTAATAAGCTAACAGTTGACAAATAAGCTACTAACAGACTACGACACACCTAATAAGCATAGGGGAACCAGAATAAGAAAAATGAATAAGCCATAAGCTCAGAATTCAAAATAAGCATTTAGAGTGGCAAAATGGAAAGCAATGGCAGACTACAAGCTACTTTAAGCCTAAAAGCTTCTAAAAGCTAAAAACTAGACCCAATAAGCTAGTAAACCTATAAACAAGACTTTATGAGCAAATAAAAACAGAAAATAACAAGATCCTAGAACAGATTAAGCTAGAAATCTAGATAAGCAGTTCTGACATTTGCGAAGAACCAAGCCAAAAAGTCTTTTGCAGCCCTACTTTTCACTAATCAAATAAGCTCAAAAGGGCAAAATAAGCTGAAACAGCTAGAGTACTATACCTAAACTACTTGCAAACCAAAAATCAAAACCTAAAATGGATTCTAACTGGGTTAAATTTAAGATTGAAAAAGGACATTTTGGACTATTTTGGAACTGACATGAAACTAAAAGTTTGACAGATTGATAACTACAAATGAAAATAAGAAGTGCATGCAATCTAAACTATTTCTAAGGCATTATAACCCTCAAACACAACTTAAAACAAGAACCACCTAAGGCCAATTATCTAGATGTGACAGATTTGAATTCCAAAACTCATCAGATTCAAAAACTTAATAACACAAGGCGTCATCCAACTTATCGGACCACAAAGCATGGTTTTCACCTACGGTCCTCTTAAGAATTCGTTTCAAAGCATGATTTGAAACCTCAACTTGCCCACTTGTTTGTGGGTGATACGTGGTGGAGAGATGGTGAATAACTCCGTATTTAAGCATGACCTTTGCAAATTGGTCATTGCAAAAATGGGTACCGCGATCACTAATGATAGCACGAGGGGTCCCAAATCGGGCGAAGAGAGATTTTAAGAATTTGCAAACAACTTGGGCGTCATTCGTGGGGAATGCTTTTGCTTCAACCCATTTTGACAAATAATCGACGGCCACGAGTATATACTTGTTCCCTCGTGAAGACGGGAATGGTCCCATAAAATCGATGCCCCAAACGTCAAAGATCTCACAAATTTGGATTGCATTTTGTGGCATTCCATCTCTTTATGAGATTTTTCCATGACGTTGATAAGTGTCACATCGGGTGACCAAGTCATGGGCATCTCGGTAAATAGTCGGAAAATAAAATCCCGAATAAAAGACTTTTTTAGCGGTGTAGTTGGCACCATGATGTCCCTCGGTGGGTCCATTATGGCAGGCCATGAGGATATCATGGGCTTCTTGGCCAAAAACACACCGTCGAATCACTTGATCCGCATAAATCTTAAACAAATAGGGGTCGTCCCAAAAATAATGCTTAACGTCTTTGAAAAATTTCTTCTTTTGTTGGGACAACATCCATTTCACAACAAAATTCCCTGCATGGTAATTTGCAAAGTCGGCAAACCATGGGGTACTATCATCACCACGAAAAGTCACAATACCAAGTGTCTCGAGAGGAAATGTTTCCATAATTTCCTTTTTCTCAAGCTCACTTTGGTAGGGGTTCTCTAATCTAGACAAGTGGTCGGCCGCTAGATTCTCCGCTCTTTTTTTATCACGGATAAAGACATCAAATTCTTGGAGTAGGAGAATCCAACGAAGCAATCTCGGTTTATCATCTTGTTTAGCGAGAAGAT
>BQNB010073996.1:0-31937 GCA_026074375.1 Tanacetum coccineum
CCCTTTGTGACTCTTAGTAGTTTAGTTTCATTAGTAGTATCTTTATTGTGTAATTACTAAACTAAATCCTCAGTTAGTAGACTTGACGCTATTGGTTGTAACGATTTGTATCATTTCATGAAACAGTGGAACTATGTATTAACTCTTCAGTGATGAATAATGAATGACTATCTTTTGATTACTACTTGATGTTGTGTAACGGTGGCTTATACTCAAAGATTTAATGAGTTAGCTTTGATGTTTCCAAGAATGGTCGAGCCGAAAATTGTGAAAATTGATGCTTACATCCGAGGATTTACTGATAACATCAAGGGTGAAGTTACTTCTTCTAAGCCTACCAATTTGAATGAAGCTATGCGTATGGTACATAAGTTGATGGAACAAAAGTTGCAAGCTAGAAATGAAAGGATTCTTGAAGGGAATAAGTGAAAGTGGGAGAACTTTCAAAGTGGGAACAATAGTGGTAAGACAACCACAAGGATAACTCACGCCAATCTTCCTAGAATAATCAAAAGTAAGGGAACGCGCGAGCTATGACTACTGCTCCGAATGAGGGAAAGGTGTCATCTGGATCACTTCTTGTGTGTGAACGTTGTTTTACTCGCCATGTTGGTCAATGTATGATCAAGTGCCACAAGTGTAGGAAGATTAGGCACAAAGCAAGGTATTGCAAGGAAAAGAATGTTCTCACTGGTGCAAACGCTCAACCCATTTGGACTTGTTATAATTATGGTGAGAAAGGTCATACAAGGAACCGATGCCCAAAGAAGGTCAAGCAAGAGGAAGTTGGATAAGTTCTTGGCCGAGCTTATGAGATTAAGGATGCTGAGCCGCAAGGTCCGAATGTGTTTAAGGGTACATTTTTACTCAATAATCGCTATGCTTCTATTTTATTTGATTTGAGTTTCGATAGGAGTTTTGTGGACACTAGATTTTGTTCCATACTTGATATTGATCCGGTTAAAAATAGATACCAGTTACGAGGTAGAGTTAGCCGATGGAAAGGTAGTTAGTACGAACACTGTTTTAAAAGGTTGCACTTTGAATTTAGTAAACCATCTTTTTGAAATTGATTTAATGCCAATTGAGCTTGGAACGTTCGACGTTATAATTGGTATGGATTGGCTTGTCAAGCACGATGCCGTTATCGTTTGTGGTGAGAAGGTTGTTCGTATACCTTACTCGGATACCTTACGGAAACAAGGACGTTGACAGGGCTGAACGTGACCACGGTAGTCCCGACTGTTCACTTAAGATGGCTCAACTAAAGATAGAGAGAGTTGTCCAGAAGATATTGTGGAGAGTGTGAAGAAAGGCTTTATTCATCTGAGCTCCTCACGTGGGGAGCACGCTATTGTTCGTGAAACAGAAAGATGGTCTTTTTCGAAATGTGTATTGATTATGCCGAAGTGAAGAACAAGTTGACTGTCAAGAATCATTATCCTCTCCCAAGAATCGATGATTTATTTGATCAACTTCAAGGTTCGAGAGTGTATTCTAAGATCGATCTGTGATCAGGATATCATCAGCTTCGCATTAAAGAAGAGGACATTCCAATTACTACATTTAGAACTCGGTATGGTCACTTTGAGTTCCAAGTTAACTGGCCGTTTGCGATCTGACAAATGCCCCTACTGTGTTTATGGACTTGATGAACCGAGTATGCAAGCCATATCTTGATAAGTTTGTCATTGTGTTCGTCGATGATATTTTGGTTTATTCCAAGGACGAAGAAGAGCATGGAAAGCATTTGAAGACTATTTTGGAGCTACTTAAGAAGGCGAGAGATTGTATGCCAAGTTTTCTAAGTGTGATTTTTAGCTAGATTCGGTACAGTTTCTCGGTCATGTAATTAACAATAAAGGTGTGCATGTTGATCCTGCCAAGATTGAGGCAATAAAGAATTAGGCTGCACCAACGACGCCAATGGGTTGGAGGTAACCTTTTCTTGGATTGGTAGCGGTTTACCTATCGAAGGTTTATTGAGGGTTTTTCTATGATTTCAGACACTGAAGTAGAAGAGTATGCTTCCCGACAATTGAAGGTCCACGAAGAGAATTACACTACTCATGATTTAGAGTTGGGAGCCGTTGTTTTTGCTCTTAGGTTATAGAGACATTATTTATACGGGACAAAGTGTGTGGTTTTCACTGATCACAAAAGTCTCATGTACATTCTCAATTAGAAAGAGCTAAACATGAGGCAACTGAGATGGATTGAGTTTTTAAGGTATGGACTTGTGAGATATCGTGTAGATCCTGGAGAATAGTGTCAGAGAGTACCTATGAAAGTTCACAGTACATTCCCTATACTTAAGACAAAGAAAATAAGGAGAAGATGAGAAGAAAATGTTGTGGATGAGAGAGAGTTAGAGAGAGAAAGTAGAGAGAAAGCGAAGATACTTGACAACTGGAAAAGTTTACAAGTATGATCCAACTCACCTCCCTATCCTATGTTGAGGATGTATATGTATCAAACTAAAAGGCTTTCATGCCTTTAGTATTTCTACGGGCAGGGCTCGGGATTACTTGGGCTTTCACCCAATACACGTGACCTGTTAGCTTACATTTAAGAGCCGTTATTACCCTCTTAGGCCTAATACAACATATATTAATTAATGACTGAGACCTAGTATATAATTAATCGAACGAAACCTTCTTTGTTCGACTATATATTTCTGAGGCTAACAATCTCCTCCCACGAATGTTGAAGTGGTTCACGCGTGTGACACTCCTTCGGTGAGCATCAATGAGAATGCTTTTGTCTTTGAGCTACGTATGATCTTTGTCTTATGGTCTGCATGTTGCAGGCTTGTTCTCTTCAATGCCGTGTGATCTGTTGATCTTGAGCCTTTGTATGGTTTGGCTTTGTCTTTTGTTCTAAGATCTTTAAATCCTTGAGCTCCTTCCGTTCTTGATCGTCTTTGCCACGCTGCGATCTTGTATTTGACAACATGGCCATACTTTGCATCATTAGAAAGCTTGCTAACAATCTCCCTTGATAGACTTGATATCTTTGAAGGAAGATCTTGTATATTAGAGTTTGTGCGGAAGTCTTTGTCTTTAATTCTTAAGCTTTCATGATTCTTGAATCTTGATGCTTATAGTATGTCTTTGTAGTTTGAGCATGAGCATGTGGTAATGAATCCGACTTCAGCTGGAATAAGGCATCACCATCTCCATCTTTATGTATCCGACTTCAACTATCAATCTCGTTCTCTTGTTATAGACACGATATCCCTTTGACTGAGTGGAGTATCCCACCAAAATGCATGGATCCCTTTTTTCTTTCATCTTATCCAAGTTCGCATGTTCGTGTACCGGTGTACAGAAAGGATTGGTAAATTCTGCTTGATTATCGTTGTTTTCCTCAGCATAAACATTTGTGTGAGTTGTCTGTTCTGATGTAGGGTGAATATTCGTTGAAGGGTGTGTGTCTTGTGGAGCAGAATTATCGGTGGGAGAAGATGACTTGTTGACACGAGAAGTACCATCATTGAAAAATTCATCATACAAAGGACCGAAAAGAAGATCCAACTCTTGTTGTGATGGAACTGTTGTATCTGCTAAAGGAGAAACATTTTGTAGTTCTGGTGCGGGGTCAGGGTTGTCATAATTTGACGCCTTTTGTCGTTGGGGAACGAGGCCTGAAGTGTCATTAGCAACAGACGTCTCTGACATCTCTTTGATCTCATCAAATCTGAGATGGATGGATTCAACTATCAACCTTGTTCTCTTGTTGTAGACACGATATCCCTTTGACTGAGTGGAGTATCCCACCAAAATGCACGAATCCCCTTTTTCTTTCATCTTATCTAAATTCTCACCATCTCTGGTTAGGTAACAAATGCAACCAAAGATGTGAAGGTGTTTGATTGAGGGTTTTCTGTCATTAATGATGTGATATGCCGTTTTCTCATGAGTTGGGATGATGATTGATCTGTTTTGAGTATAGCATGCGGTTGCAATTGCTTCAGCCCAAAAGAATAAAGGAAGTTTAGAAGCCGAAAGCATCGTTCGAGCAGCCTCAACGAGAGTGCGGTTTCGTCTTTCGACAACGCCGTTCTGTTCAGGTGTTCGAGGAGTAGAAGTTTGATGCTCAATTCCTTCTTCTTTAAAGAATGCATTAAGTGTCTTGTTTAAGAACTCAGTGCCTCTGTCAGTGCGAACAGAAATTACTGGGGCTTGAAGATTTCTTTGGATCATCGTGAGAAAGTCTTTTAAAACTTCTGGTGTTTCATCCTTGGAACGTAGAAAGAGAGTCCAAGTGTATCTGGAGTAGTCGTCGACAATTACCAGAATATATTTCTTCCCATTGATGCTAGCAACCCGCATTGGACCACATAAGTCCATGTGAAGCAAATTCAACCGACCTTTTGAACTTGGAACAGTCTTTGACTTGAATGAGCTTCGTTTTGCTTTACTCACTTCACAAGAGGAACATAGTTGATCCTTGACATACTTCAGTTTTGGTAAACCAATCACAACATCTTTCTTTGAAAGCAAGTTGATGTAGTCGAAGTTGAGATGAGAAAGTCTTCGATGCCATAACCATGCTTGAGTTGGTGATGCTTTAGCCATGAGACAGATTGGAGTTGATGAAGTTGTTTCTTGAAGAGAAATTATATAGAGATCAGTTCCATGATTACCGGTTAGTAAGTCGTTTCCCTGAAGATCTCTAACAAAACACGTAGATTTCCGAAATGCAACCTCCAAATCCGCATCACAGAATTGACCAACTGAGAAAAGATTGTGATTGAGACCTTCGACGTAGTAAACCCTTTTGATCGTGATATTTCCTTGAACCAAATCTCCATAACCAAGAATTGGAGCAAATTGATCATTGCCAAAATGAACGGTACCTAAATATTTTTCAACAAAATTGCACAGCAGTGATAGATTGCCCGTCATGTGCTTTGTGCATCCCGAGTCAACAATGAATAGGATGAGTTGTACAATCTGCAAGAGAATTAGAGGACGATGGAATACATGACAAATTGGATCCTAAAGTATTTGTGAGTTTCAAGACATTAGTTATCCTAGATGCATTATCTATAGCGAAACTAACTCTCTTTTGCAAATTCTCATTCCTAACTTTAGGCACCCATTTCTTTTTTGTCTTAGGAACCCATTTATATCCTGATGGGCATTGTTGTTCTATCCACCATTTCCATGCCTTATTAGTTTTCTCATACAACATCCTATAGTAACTCTTGGAATTTGTGATAGTGGATTCTGATGCAACTGTTTTCTTACGGTATGTTGCAACAGATTTGTTTGCTTGACTTTTGGGTTTCCTAGTACTAATAGGCACTACTTTAGGCTTCTTAGTTCTAGCATTCACGTCATTCAAAAACTTAGATACACAAGCATCATGATTCGAATTGAACACACATTTTCCACAAGTAGCACAAATAGCATTAACATTCGAAGTTCTGGAATTTAAACTGTCATTACACGTAGTTACAGACTTTGTTTGATTAGAAATAATAGAAATCCTAGGGTGTTCTTCTACTTCAGTCTTCTTAAACTTCATTTGATTGCTCCTAGGCTGTGGTCTGCTAACATTAGTTTTGTGAGCTACTCCTGTAGATGTAGATACGCGAGGATTAGTATTCCTAGAAGTCTGAGTCAACTGTGGTGCTCTAGTTTGTGTGGTACTACTTGCAATTCGATACATGCCTGGTTTAATCACATTTATGTTACTTACAGCTTGCGTTGCTGTTTGAGGCAAATTCTGTGGAGTGACTGGTTTTGATAAACCCTCTGACTCATTAGTTTTTGAAACCGACTTTTTCTTTGCAAAATTTGTTCTCTCAAGAGAGTCTGAAAAAGGAGCCGGTTTTCCTAAAACTGATGGTTTTGGAATCCTTTGATACCAACTGTAGGAACCAAGAAATCACTTCACTTCATATTAAGAACAAGAAATTAAGATTAGGAGATAAGAAGAATTTTAGAGAGAGAGAATAAGAGAACAACTAAAGAGAGAAACTAGAAATGGGAGGATTACTTGCAAAATGAAAATGTTACAAATGAACCAACCACCTCACCTTCCTTGGTAAGGTGTATATGTATCCAACTAAAAGGCTTTCATGCCTTTAGTTATTCTACAGGCCAGGCCCGGGTTTACTTGGGCTTTCGCCCGATACACGTGACCTGTTAGATTACATTAAATGAGCCCGTTTACCCGTTCTAGCCTATTACAATGTTACATATTAGAATAACCGATACTTTATATTCTAATTGAACGAACTTTCCGTGTTTTGATTTAACTCATTATTTTGAGGCTTTAAACACCTTCTCACTCTAATATATAAGAATCCAATTTAAAGCATAATTCCCTGATCATGTGATTGGTGATTGATGTACAGTCCCCGTTCAAGAAAGGTAATATGTATATGTAAAAATAGTTTGTGTGACAGGGGTGTAATGGACAGAAGGAGATTCAAAGAATAGAAATGAGGGGAAGTATTAGTTAGGAATAACGGATAATATGAGTTGGGGAATGCTTTCAAGAAGAAAAATAGAATAAGACGCGATAGAAGAAAATAGAATTCTACAAATGGATTAATGCATATGGGATTTATTAGTGTGAGATTATTTTTTTATTTATTATTTGTTGCTTATTTATGAAGGGTAAAAACATATAGGTTAATCTAAGGGAAAGAGGGGATGCTGAGGAATGGAGGAGAAAAAGAAGACCTGTCTATTGTCAAATAGAGTATTGCTTTAATATTTCCGTATGGTAAACGGGGTAGGGGAAGAGGTACCGAAAGAGAGGGGTAAAGAAATGGAAGTGAGTGTATGGAGGCCAGATGACATTAAAAGAGCAAGGCTGGTGGGAGAAAGATTAAGAATGAATGCTATGGGGGGCGAAGATTAGAGATGAATAGCTTCTGCGAGGTTTCAGACGTACAAAAGGTTTGTAGAGCTTGGTGGACTGATTTAACCACTTGGCAAAAAAAAAAAAAAAAAAGAGAAAATAAAAGAAAAGGAAAAAAAGCGCATGTGGCCTAAATGGGGTGTACAGGAAAACAGAGAAGATGGTGAAAGGAGGGGTAGTATGACTTAGTGAGAGAACAAGAAGGGCGAAGGCTGGGTAGTGGCACGAGGGTTAACTCAAAGAAGAGTAGAGAGATATAGATTATGATGAGAGAGGTTTCTTGCTCCAGTTGCTAGGGGTGACGGGCAAGCGAGGTCTTGAAATTTTTTGTTTTTGAGAGTTGTATTTTTATTATTTTTTTTTTTTTGTATTTTTATTTGTTTTTATTTTTTTTTTTTCTGTGATTTTTTTTTTTTTTTGAGCTTGGGGGGCGTGAGGGACATAACCTTGGGGGGTAACTGCATTTTGTTGAATTATTTGAGTGCAATTAGGTTGAGTTTTTAGCCTAGAAGGACTGATTCAAAGAAGCTTGTGTAGTATACCAATGGACGTTGCAAGAGGTGCGTTCAGTATATATGGCAAGATTGAAGAGGGGAGAGTTTGATCTTCTGAGTTTATAGTCTGTCAACCTCTAGGGTTTGGAGATCTGTTATATGAGTTTCCGAACAGAGTTTGTAGGTAGAAGAAAAGGCGAATATTACGATTGGATTCATCCATTGCAATGTTTGATATCAGCGCGTCGCAAAACGGGGGGGCCCCAACCCCCGCGCGATTGCGGTAAGCCCAGCCTCGGTCCACCACGAACACAACCCGCGCATACCGACAACCCTTCTATTATAGCACCTTCCGGATCATCATCCCACCCTACGCTACCCGCCTCCATTAGGGCCGAACCGACCGCGCTATCAAACACCTCACCCTGTCAGATTCACGTTAGAACTCTATTCCCCATTCGCGCACGCATCACTTATTGACGCAAAATTCACTATCCGACCACACTTCTTTCATGTTATGCCTTATGAAAACGATCACCCCACCATTTCCCCCACCCGACGATGATTCTAGGCGCATTGGCACATTCACGGTACCCGAGATCAAAAATACGCAACATTCTCAGCGTTCGAGTGTGGTGCAAACCCACATCACCCTACATCCACAATCAATCCACAAAACTCTACCATTCTACAATCCGGATTCGCTATCTAGATGTCGGACGATCTCATTCGAATTTCATGTGGCGAGGCTCACGGACCATCAAACACCACAATTAAATCTTATTTCTTCGCCGAAATAATACCACTTTACATTTCCCACCAATGGACACGACATTCATTACCTGACGCATTCCCGGGGGGCAAACACTACGCGTACAATCTGGAGCGTCGCATTAAACATTCGTTCGGAAACCAATAACCATAATTTTAGTACATTTTTTATATATTTTCATTATTTTAAATAATGAATTCCAGTGCAATGAGTGTATGGATGGTCGGAATACATTTCAGGTGTAGGATGTTATTATTTTTATCATTAAGTTTCTATTCGCAAATTGAACGAATCAAAATTATATGGTTGTACTCAAGCTACTTAGGAGCTTTGGTATGAGACTTTTATTTTACCTTTATTTTATTATTAGACAATGGAATTCTGGAAGAGGTCAGATAGATAAGATTTGTTCATTAGAAGAGTTAACATTGATATTGACTAGTTCAAAGTATGGTTGATGATAGATATTTTTTGGATCACCTAATAGGAGTTACTGCATGAGTTTGAGAAATTAATGCACAAGAAGTTCCATATTCGTTCTATGGGAGTGAGCTTTCTTTCTGTCTTTAGGACTACAAGTGACACAAAATGAGGATGATGGGATTTTCATCAATCAAGACAAGTATGTGGATGGAATTTTGAAAAAGTTTGGTTTTTTAACTGTGAAGACAGCAAGTACACCCATAGAGACTTCAAAGCCATTGCTCAAGGATGAAAATGATTGAAGTTGTTGTGTTCACTTTATATAGATAAAAGTTTGGTCATTTACATCTTCAAGGGATGATATAATGTTTGCTATATGTGCTTGTGCAAGATTCCAAGTCACACCTAAAGTTTCACATCTTCATGCTGTGAAAAGAATCTTAGATACTTTGAAAGGTCACCTAAACTGGGCCTTTTTAAAGTTTTTTAAAATTTTCCTTAAGGACTCCCCATTTGATTTGGTAGCTTTATACTGATAGTGGACTTTGCTAGGTGCATTGTTTAGACAAGGAATTACACAGGAGGTTGTCAGTTTCTTGGAAGCAGATTGATTATCATGGCAATGCAGAAGTCAAAACTTATAGTTGCTAACTCTCCTGCTAAAGCACAGGATATGTGGCTGCTCGCTAGTTGATGTGGACAAAGTACTCTGGATTCAAATCAAATGCGGATTTGGATACAATTTCATGAATACACAAGTTTTCATTGGACAATGAAAGCACAATCTGCATAGTTAAGAATCCAGGGTTCCACTCAAAGACTAAGCACATTGAGATTAGACGTCATTTTATCAGAGATTCCAATAAGAAGAAGCTTATTTAGATGATAAAGATTCACACAGATCAGAATGTTACAGATTTTCTCATAAAAGCATTTGATGTTGGTAGATTTCAATATCTGATTGCAAGTATAGGAATGCTTAACCTCTGAAGTATTGATTGAGGGGAGGTTAATTATGTTAATATGCAGCAGATTATACATAAATGATGCTTGAAATGGAATGGAACATCAACTAATGATGAAATTCAAGTTAGTGTTGTTTGGCGATTACTCATTCTACTGTTAAGTGCTAATTAGTGCTAGGCTAGTTATACTTTTAATACTACTATATTAATGTTGTTAGTTTATACTTATACTGTTGTTTATAATTAATTATGTGAGATGAGAGAAAGAAAAACAAAAGAGAGAAAAAGTAGCTTGAAAGAAATTAAGAGAAAAAAAAAAGAAGAGAGAATTGGTGAGTTGAAGAAATGAGAGAACATGGTGAGGAATAAAAACAGAAAGAGAGATGTGTGAAACAAAAATAGAAAGAGTGAAAGAAATGAGAGAAATTAGTGAGAATGAAAAACAGAAAGAGAGATGTGTGAAACAAAAACAGTCAGAGTGATTCAGTGAGAAAAAGACTTGAGAGAGTATAGTGGAATAAAAACGCAAAAAGAGAGATGTGTGACATTAAAAACAGACAGAGTGATTAAGTGCGAAAAAGGATTGAGATAAAGTGGAAGAATCAAAAACTCCAGAAAGAGAGACTGTGAGAATCAAATTGATGATGGAAATGCTTTTTGGAACACAAATTGGAGGTTACTGCTAGGGTGGTGACTTCAAAGTAATGTGTTAGGCAATAACTTGACTACTGTGTTAAGGTATGCTTCACCAGCAGTACACTTACTACTTGCCAGTGTGTGGTTATGGTGTTAGGCATAAACTTACTACTGTTGGTTAAGTTATGCTGTCAGGTATCCACTTAATATACTGCCCGTAGAAGTTAATGTATTGTGAGGGTGTTTTCAGAAATACTTCGATTAAGGGTTTCGAATCACTCGGTTCGAACGATTTTACACTTTGGATATACTCTCTAATCATTGAAACCATAACTGTTTGCAAATGTTTTATCATTCATCGATCAGAACAAACACAACACAATGTCGAACCTAAAGTTAGCTGAACCCACAATTTGGTTGCGTGAGGAGAAACCTTAAAGAAAGTGATGGAGCGTTGAGGGAATTATTGATTTTTTGAATGCAAGTTCTATCAGATATGTGCTAACGATGAATCCCTCCACCATATATACTATCCTGCAATTAAGCAGTTCTGTGCTACTCTAAAAGGGCAAACACTTGGTCAATAGGGCGTGCAGATACAAGCCTAGTAGATGGGAAGCAATTGTCGTCACTTGGACGAGTGTGAGAAGTAGCTCTTCATTAAAAGATTGCTGAAGGGTACGTGAATGTCTACCAAAAATGCTAGCCATTTTTGCTAGAATGGTGAAAGTGAGTGGGGGTAAGAAACTCTTATTATTTTAATAAAAATCTTAAACAAAAGCTTACATTCTATAAAGCTTTCTTTTTACCTCAATGGAGATTTCTCTATCCATTACATTTCTGTCATTAGATTTGTGCTCTAAGACTAAGCTTGGATCAAATTTAGTAGCACTATTGGCCTCAGGCTTGTCTCATATGTCTTGCAACCAACCTAAAATTTAACTTTTCCAAGTTACATTTTTGATAAGGTATTGTGAAGAACTTGGAGGGTGGGGTTAAATTTATAAATGAATCTAGGGTTTGTGCAAGTGTTCTGGTATTAATACAAGTTGAACGGATATGACCCATAATAAGAAGACAATTTATGTTACACCTTACTCATCACTAAGAAGGTCTTTGTAAAGATGAGACGAGGAGAGAAAAGGTATTTTCTGGGAGAGTTACCCCTTTATTTACAAACTATGTGGTTTAAACTGTGGAAGAATTAGGCGAGGGGTTCAGAAATACCAATCTAGATCCTCAACCACACAACCCACTATTATTCAACCATCATACATTACAGCCTCAGTAGAAAACACCACGGAGGAAACAGAGGAATGACGCACACTCGAGGTTCTCAACCCCAGTGGGTTTCTACAGACTCTTATCACTGATTGAGGCTGCAAATCATGAGAGCATGTACCTATACATCTAATGATCCACTTACTCCGTGGTGGGATAGCTAAAACTAAATAATTGATGGAATTTTTACCAAACTTGTGCATAAAGAGTTCTATTACATAGAGAACACATAAGATCTCTCAACCTGTTTGAGATAGCTAAATTAAAGGAGAGCGTCAATAGAAGCTAGAAAGGGGAGGAATATACGACAAGAACTCTAGGGCTTAAAAGGTTAAGGAAGGTTGGTAGAACTGCAAGAATAGAATCCTCTGAAGATGAAGGTTTGGGTGCTCATGAGGATGCATCCAAACAAGGGAGGAAAATTGCTGATCTTGATGCTGATGCAGGGTAACATGGGTGTGCTTGAATAGTGTCTTCAGGACTAGGGAATGATGTGTATTTAATGTTTGTACAAGGAGTTTTTGCATGGAACAGGAGAGGTTTGAAAAGTTGATAGTGTGCTGAATTAACTAGCGTTATTCTACACAACAATGTTGATGGATTGGACTCTGGCTGCAGACCTTATTAAATCAACGCATTAAACCTAATGGACAGTGTTACAATGCTGCCATTTTGCAACAATACAACTGCTGTTTACAAGACCAGAAGGCTGAGGGGTTGTAGTTAAGAGCCAAGTAAATTTGAAACAAACAACATCCATCTTCACAAACATCAACAACATTTTTAAGCTACGACAAAGAAGGAAGATGATTAGACCTGAAGAAGCTCCTTTGAGAAAAAGAGAAGATCAGATTTTGATTGAGAAGAAATTTCTCAACACTTCAAGAAGAATTGCAAGCTGAATTAGAAGAAGAGAAGTGGCTCGGCAAGACATAAAAAGAAGAGAGGATAACTTTAATGTCATGGGATAATACTCAAGCTGTGATGGAGGCAGATTATGGTTAGCTCGAGACTACAAGAGAAGTACAGGGGAGTTGACATTGAAGAGAAAGATCAAAAACTATTTGTAGAGCTCATGGACAAAAAGAAGAAAACACTTTTGCAAAGCTTAGGGAAGGAAGATCAGAACAAAACCACAAGCAAAGCCCAACAAGGATCAATGTGTACTTATTGAAAAATATGGCTAATTACAGACTTAGTCAGTTGAAGAACAAAGGAGTTGTTGAAGAATTCAGATGTTATTTGACATATGAAGGTGGCTAGATTCATTTGTTCTATGGAAGTCAGAAGGTTGTAGAATGGAAGTAAAAGACAGACAGAAGGAAGTAGAAAGAGAAAGAGAGAAGATACTAAGTTTGATAATTCAAAGAAGCAAATGATAGATGTAGAATGTAGATGCTGAAGTGGTTGTGAAGCGATGATGAAAAAGCATTTGGAGATAGTTCCTGATGATGAGGTTATAATTGAAGTGCTTTACCACTAGCTACTAAATCACTCAATCATTGTTGATTGGAAAGAATCATCAAAGATGGAAGAGAGGTAGATACTTTCAAATCAACAGAGGCCGATGGAAGTTCAAGAGGACTCCGTCTACGATTGGGATGCTTTTAGCACCATTAACAGAGAAGACCTGGAAACACTCTAGAAGTTGGTTAAAGCTAAACATGGGAATACAAGGCCAGAGGAGGCATATGAAAGAGTGTTATGGGGTGATCTGAAGGTGATGTTTGAATCTGATGTAGAAAGTGAAGTATGGAGAAATCTACAAGGATACAATGTGATAGTTTGGAAGCTATTTTCTTCTAGTGGAGTACATTTTGAGCATTTAGAGTCTGCATATCTTGATGCTGGTAGAGAAAATTTAATCCACTCACACCCAGCAACAATGCACAAAACATGCTCAACAAGGAAGCTTCAAACTGATCATTGGAATGAGTTGTGCTATTCCAACTTCTTAAAGCTCATGACAAATCAGTTGGCGAAGAATCTTGGAAGTGTTTGAATGCGTCCTCCTAGTGATGGTGAAGACTTTTAATGAAGAAACATGAGATTCAGTGTGTAAGATATATCAAGTTTTCGGGGAGGGAATGTTAGGATTAAGCTTCTTGATGTTAGTTTGGAAGTAACTGCTGCTAAGGTTAGAGTTACTACTGCTAGTATATATTACTACTGCTAATGGAAGTTAAGATTGGCTCAAAGACTTGTGAAGTAAATGCTAGTATGTGAGTTAATAATGCTAGTATAGTAAGCTTACTAACTGTTGGTGTAAACTTAGTTACTGATAGTAGTACTGATTAGTATGCTTGGAGTAAAGTTACAACTGTCTTGAATAAAGTTAGTATTGCTAGTGTAATCTCTAGGAGTAACTTATTTACTGTGGATGAAGAATGAAGAAAATTTTTCTTCGATACTACGCTAGGTACACAGCTTAGTGCCGAGGAAAATAAAAGTTTAATGATGCTAGTACAACTGCTAAAAGATTGCCAAATGCTAAAGAAGAGTTTCTACTGTGTTAGAAGGATAAAGATAATGATTGGTTTATTCAAGATAATACTTAAGGGATAAGTATGAGCTATGTTTTTGTAAAAGATATGTATATCATATTAGTAGAAGATTTGTCGTTATCTATTAGAATTATAGTAGCATTTTAGGATCTGTAAAGGATCGTTGGTGGTTATAAAAGGAGATCCTGTGGTTATGGTTACACATTATTACATTCGTATCGTTTTTGATATATTAGCTGCAAGGTTGTAAAACTAAGTACTTCACAGTGTACTCGTATTATTGTTAATAATTAATATTGGATCTTTTTAGTGATATCATTGTTTATACAGTTCCTTAATACATTTATAATCTTTCTAATATTAAATCGAATCATCCGCATAACACTTTAGTATTCATAATATTTTCTACCATATTTTTATTTTTTAATCCAAATTAACTTAACCTTTACAAGCTAAGTGAACTAATTAGGTATTTATCAACCAATTGATCTTCAGTCACACGAAAACTTCCTGGAACGCATCAAAATGACAACATGTTGGGATCAAAAGGCTTCATGATGATCTTGGAGTTAATATTGCTAAGGTTAGAGTTACTACTGCTAGTATATATTACTACTGCTAATGGAAGTTAAGATTGCTCAAAGACTTAGAAGAAATACTAGTAAGTAGTTAATACTGCTAGTATAAAAGCTACTACTGTTAGTGTAACTTAGTACTGCTAGTGTATGATTAGTACTGCTTGAGTAAAGTTACAACTGTTAGAATAAAGTTAGTATTGCTAGTGTAACTTAGTACTGCTGATGAAGAATGAAGAAAATATTCTTAGTTACTACTGCTTGTACACAGTTAGTGCCGCTGGAATAAAAGTTAATGCTGCTAGTTACAACTGCTAAAAGATTGCAACTGCTAGAAGAGTTTCTACTGTTAGAAGGATAAAGATAAAGATTGTTTATCAAGATTACTTAAGGGATAAGTATGAGATATTTTTGTAAAAGATATGTATATCTTATTAAGTTAGAAGATTTGTAGTTATCTATTAGAATTATAGAAGATTTGTAGTTATCTTGTAAAGGACTCCTTGGTGTATAAAAGGAGATCCTAGGTTATGGTTAAACATATACATTCATACATTTTTGATATATAGCTTCAAGGTTGTAAACCCTAGTACTACACAAAGTACTCGTATTATTGTTAATAATAATATTGGAGCTTTTTAGTGATATCATTGTTTATACAGTTCACTGTTTCATTTATATTCTTCTAAGTATTAAATAGTAGATTCCGCATACTCTTTAGTATTCATAAAGTTTCTACCATAGTTGTTTTGGATTTATCCAAAGTAACTTAACCTTTACAAGCTAAGGAATCGATCTTAAGTTGGGATCAACACAAGTACTTAGACACCTCCACTCCTTACCATACCTGTAACGGTAATCTCAGAAACATGTACTGCAGCTGCACCAACCATTCCTCCAACAATTCCATCAATCACTCCTCTTCCACAACAGTCAACACCAACATTAACTCCTGCACCAACAACTGAACCAACGATTTTCAGCCTTTTGTTTGTACGATTTTCGTTGAGCTGAGCACAAACAACAGCCCCCTAAACCGTATATCCAAGAAGAACACAAGAAACTAAGGCTACAAGATCTTAATTAAGAGATCTCGGGTAGGTCATTTGTTGTTCGTTTGTCTTTTAATCGAAACAAAGAATGATTATAACCCAAGTGTTATAAATCATACTTTATTTTCATATATAAAAATAAAATGCGTTGCATTTTATAGATCCATGATGAGTTCATCTTTCGTGTACTTGATCTTTAGGGTCTTGAAATTAATTTCGAAACACGAAAAACAAGATCTGAGATCAGTTTATTCATTATGTTTCGAGTCTTGATTGATGAAAGAGATGGGATAGGATTAGATTTGGAGTTGTTGGATGATTGTAATTGATGGATTGATTTTGTGACGATGGGTTTAGGAAGCTTGTTGGATTTGTTGATGAATTGTTGTAATTGATGTGGGTTGAGGTTGATAATTGTTGGCTGTTGTTGTTTATTGTTTAGCATTCGAGTCTGTCCTTAATTTCTCCCTCTATTCTGTCCTTTTACTTATGACTCAGTGAGTTGACCCGGGTCAACTCGGTAATTACCGAGTTGACTCAGTCATGGGTCTGGGTGTATAAATCGCCGGATTCACAATGTGTATAAATCGCCGGATTCCCAACACGTATAAATCGCCGATTTACAATACGTATAAATCGTCGCATACACAAGTGTATAAATCGCCGGATACACACTGTATAAATCGCGGTAGAAAATGCCAAAACTTACATTTTGTCTATTTTGTTTTTTGCAGAAAATAGAAGACAGTCCTTTCTTTGTTAGCTTCAGAAAATAGCTATGATTTTAAAAAGAATAAAAAGCTTCTAAAAGCTGTTTAACAACATAATAAGTTCTAAATTAAACTTATAAGCTGTTGTGACTAAATAAGCCGTGAACGGTAGCTTAGAATAAGCTTAAATAAGGACGAAATAAGCACGAAATAAGCCAGAAATAATCTCGAAATAGACTCAACCAAGGATGAAATAAGCTTGAAATACACCCCAAGCAAGAACGAAATAAGCTCAAAAATAAGCTGTCAGAAACAACTATAAGCTCCACGAGACCATAAACACATAAGTAACAGATGTAAAGACTTTTAAACCCAGAAAAACATGCCAGATCTGAAAAAATGACTAATATGAGACCAAACGGACCATAAAAATCAAACCGACCCAAGAATGAAACCAAGGCTTTTGATACCAATGGAAAGAAACTCAAGATCTTTGATCCGAGTTGGTCGGTGGAGACTCAACCCACAATGCTTAGTCATGATTTTCTAGTAAGAGAGTGGAGGAGAAAGTAAAAGTGTAAAAATAAATGAAAGTGTAAAAATGATTACAAAAGTCTCTAACCCCTTAAAG
This sequence comes from Tanacetum coccineum, assembly GCA_026074375.1. Classification (NCBI taxonomy): domain Eukaryota; kingdom Viridiplantae; phylum Streptophyta; class Magnoliopsida; order Asterales; family Asteraceae; genus Tanacetum; species Tanacetum coccineum. Next base: position 16,926 of record BQNB010073996.1, read on the forward strand.
GAAATCCTCGGAAGTGGGATATTTTTTGTTTTTTATACGCCTCACACGATTGCTAAGTATACAAGAATGTCTATTCTTAGTCCCTTGCCTTTCGTGGTTGCTATTATAAACTATGGCATATTCCGTAAATGTTGTACAATAAAAATGTAAAATCCTATCACCCTAAGAGTGCATTTATGCATTTGTAAAACACTTAAGAGGGGGGATAAACCATGTAGAGGGGTAATGTGTAATCGGACTGTTTATAGATGATATGCCTATTCTACACCACTAGCGTTTTCCCTAGACGTTCTATGCCAATTTAATTATCGTTATAGTCTTTCTACAAGCCTAACGCACACATCCATCACAGGCAGCATTGAAGGATCTACAAACTAAGTTTCATGTCAGTCATAAAGTGAAATACTAATAGATTAGCCTTGACTATGTAAATAAAGAAGTAGAATAGAATGTTTGCACACAAAACACATCTGACATATTAAGTGATAAGGGTATAAAGGAAACTTTCCTTGATTAAATCATGGCAGTTGAGGGCAAATACAAGAGGATTTTGACACCCTAAAAACGAGCCCAAGGTTGCTAAAAATGTCTTCTAAAACTAGGGTTCTCTCCCAAAAGTTACACACTAAAAAACCTAAAATGAGTTTATATATATAGAGATCAGACCACGATGACGTCACAAAATTCCTGACGTCGTCGCTTCAATGAAGCTTCTAGGATTTCATTTGAGGCGGCTACATTCTGACGCTGTCGTGATACTCCTGACGTCGTCTTGATCAACATCTGACACCCCCACACGTCGCAAGAGTTGGCGACGCCATCTCCAGTCCTGAATGATGATTTTTAAAAGATTGGTGTAGATTCGTAATTAATTATAGGTCTTATCTGTTTTTGCTTAAAATGAGCCCAAGTGCACGTGTATTTCCTCCAAAAAATCCATTCAGTACTAAAAATAATAAATACAAAACAATTAAGCACCCCGCGGACATAATCGTCGGGTATTTTGCATGATTTAGAGGGTTAAATACCTGGAAAAAGTGTGTAAAATGACACATCATACTGAGGATATCCTTAACATTGGATATTTGACTTGTCCTCAAGCAATTGGACTTTTGTACCTAGACAGTAGCAATTGTTGGGTGGCATTTTAACCTACTCTTTAAGCAGTTTACAACACAACCTTCTAGACCTCATAATTAAAAGCAGGAAAAACATATACTAACACCTTACATAAGTGTTTGGATTCTCTCTTTCTCTCAGGTGTATAATGAATTATAACAATATGGGAAACAGAAAATTAACACTCATTTACTGTCAATAAACATATACAATTTCAATTAGGCTTGGTAATGGTATCAAACCTTACCGCTAGGCGCAAGTCTAGAAGATTATATCAAAGAGGTTTTTAATAGGTTGTGATGTGTAGGTGTATGTTAAACATTAATGGAAAACGATGAGAATACAAATGGTGACATATTTGGGGGTGACACTTTTTGGGTGGTGAATTTAGGGTAGAAAGGGTTATTAATTGATTTAATAAGAATAGCACGTTGATTAAGTTGACTAAGCCAAAGACAGTCGGAACAAAAGATATAGCAAACTCTACAAAAGCTTCTACATCAATCTTGCTTTTCTTTTTCTTTTCTAGATTCTTTTTTTGAATAAACAAAATACCCTCACTTGAGGTTTTATAAACACACCCACATTGAGTTTTTGCTAAACTTCATAATTACAATCTAACTAAATGGACCTGAATTGGAATGGATCGAAGAACTATAATACTATCAAACCATATGAGTTAAATGATTTACTTTTCTTCTCCATTATTCTGCAAAATAAATACTACCATGAAATTCCCAATGTCCAAAATAGTATATACAAAGGAAAGGACTAGCAACCTTTTTATTTTTACTCATATAATTAACATGGGTTTTTAAAACACATCATAATTAAAAACGTATTCATACATTATGCAACTTTAATTATGTGATGAAACACATATTATCACTTTAACACAATTCACAACATTAAAATACGGTAATTAACCAGACAAAAACCAAGAACCTTTAAAAGTAATTATTTCTTTTTTTAATTAATTGGATAACCAACACAAAAGATAATTTCCTATTCTATTAGATTTATATTGTATAATCACTATTCTGCCAATCCAACCAATAACAAGAAAAACCAACATTGTAGATATCATCAATCTGGCTGACATGTAATCCAAACCTCAACCACCCACTTCTTAACGTTCATGCCTCCACACCCAGATATCGAAATACAATAAAGTACACAACCCATTCCATCATAAAATTAAATAAACCCTATAGCACCATCTACCATCAACTTAGACTAAACCCCCAAACACCAAGAATGCAAAACGAAGTCAAAGATACACATGTAATCAGTCACATCCAAAACTCTATCTACATAACCATTATATAATAAAAACACTCAAATTAAATTATCTTTCTGATATCAAAATGGAGGATACCTAAATTCCTATAGATCTAAAGGCGAACCTCACATTTTCGGTGTGGAATTTTGAGGGTTTTTGTGCTAGGCATATAAATTCGTATCCATGAGACGCTATAAATACTTGGTTTTCGTCGGTATGTGTCAATTTTGGTTAAAATTAACGTCTATGCTATGTTTCGATATATTACTCATCATTTTAAGGACAAATCAAATGGCAATTGAAGGAATAGTTTTTAAGGCTAATTTCCCCCTTACACTTAAGTTGAACATTGTCCCCAATGTTCTTGAAAGTACCCGTAAGAATGAATAAAGGGAAAAGAAAACAAGTAAAAGAAACTAGTACTCCCCTGGTTTGCTCAATAATGGAGAAGAAACATGCGATAACTGGTTAAATTGGCATCCAAGAGTCGTCATCTGGAAACTCCCTAAGAACTTCCAAACTTCTTCTCATCAAATATAACCTATAAATCAAAGACAAAGACAACTACACCTGACGTAAAATCGGTGGGATAATGATGTATACAACGAAACTTTTAGGGTTGACTCTATGAAAGCAGTAAAGATATGGTGAATGTGTTAAAGTAATCAAGGTTTTCTATAGGTTTTTAAGAAAATTACACATTCTGAAAATAATGCAAAATTATTTTTTAAAAATAATAAAATAATTCAAATTTTCACAAGTCCTTACATGACTCCTCCTTCATCTGAAAATAATGCTAAATGATAGAGACCTGACGCCGTCAGGAATAATCCTGACGTCGTCTCCAGTCTTTGTGAAAACTTCATATTTATTTTTTCGGAAAAAATTTATGCACGCAATTTTATTAGTTACTTCCTGTAAAATACTACATAAAACCTGAGATTAATTATCACAATGACATAACTCGAAACTAACGCGAATTAATATAAACAATTTATTTCATATGTTTAAATTGGCTCTTATAAACCAGATATATTTCTGTACACTTATTTGATGCAAAATACCTTTGATTGTTAATAAGAAGAGGTTAAAAACAAAACAAAGCATGATTACAAATGATTCAAACACATAAGAATAAACAGTAAAGAGTTAAAACACAAGACACTCCTAAATACGGGAAAATAAATATTGGGTTGCCTCCTAAAAAGCACTTTTCTTTATTTATGAGTCTTGTAGCTAGACTCGGAGTCACAAGTCCTTACATGACTCCTCCTTCATCTGCAACTCCAGTCAAATATTCGGGTCCAAGCTCTAGACATTCTTTATAGAACCTAATATTTTGTTCATCACGTACTCCACTCTTCTTCTCTTGTCATCCTTGTTCCTAAGGTAGACCGACTTCGTATGCTCTTTTTCTAGGTTTGATAGGGAGTCGTATTGCTCTATCTTATGGGGCATCTTATAGGAAATCTCATTGATTTCGTTAGTAAACTTCACCACTCCTAGTGAGAGGTCCTGAGTCATATTGGATATTTCAATAAAGGGCTTCCCTAGCACTACTTGTGATAATCTAGGGTCTATGATTGAACTAATATCCTCAACAATCATAAAGTCTACGACATAAGTGGAGTTTCCTACGAAAACATGCATCCCCTTAATCCTTCCTATGAAATTGCTTACCCTTCTATTTGGATCTTCCCTAGGTTTAAGTTTTCTTCTCCTGATCCAATTATACATCATTCGGGTCATGATGCTCAGAGGGGAGTTAAGATCTATGTAGGCTTTTTTCATATGCATATGTCCAAAGTCGCATGGTATTTCCAGGTTTGACGAACACCCTCCTACAATAATGGGGTCCTTTAAAAACAAGGATGGAATGGGGCCACTCATTAGGTACTTATGGTATGCTAATTTGCTCCTAGTTGGAAATGTATCAAAGTACTCTACTCCCAATCAGGGGCGGATCCAGAGCATTAAGTCATCAGGTGCACAAATTTTTTAATACGAGTATAAAAGAAAAAAAAAGGACTAAAATGTACGATTTCATTAAAACTAATAAATAAATTAAGAACTAACTCCTATTTAGATCCCCTACGATCTTTCATACCAAAAAATTGCTTACGTACAACCACATTAGTTACATTTATAAGCTCTTCTTTCTCTATATCACAAATTAACGTGCCATTAAAATATTCCTCACCCATCCTATGACGCAAATCTGTCTTCACAAGCTTCATTTTAGAAGTAATTATGTAACACATAATTTTGGGACTGGGTTCATCTTAAAGAAATTGAGATTTTTAGCAAATATTTACACTACGCGAAAAAATCCATCGGGTTCCCGTGTACCCCCGGGAACCTCCTAGCTCCGCCTCTGCTCCTAATCCTTCTGTTATTGGATTCCCCTCCACTTCAAGTTCTTCTTCATGAGAATCATCATACTTTTTAATTATTTCAATGAATATTACATCTTCATCATCTTCCTTAGTGCAAACAAACTTTGTGTCTGATGATCGGGGAACCAAGCCGGAGGACTCAATGAACGAATTATGATGAATGAGATCGATGGATCAAGTGGTGAGGGTGGGGTGGTGTTGATGTTTTGGGGTTGCCCTTCTCTTCCTCTTCTTCATCTGACTTGTCATCACAGGATTTGTTTGGTTGCTTGGGACATACTGTGATGGCATTGATCGAACTATGGATACGGGTTGAGCATTGAGGGTCTTTCGTTGGGTAAGAACGAGCAGAAAAAACTGAAGAGGTGGAGTTAACATTTAGTTTCGAGTTCTTAACCATGTCACTTGGGAGTGTTCTCGTTATTCAATCAGTGATGGCCTTCAAAACTGTGTCAATTTTGTTGGTCATCTCGCTTTGTTGTTGTTTGAAATCGGCTTCAAACTTAGACAATCTAGCGTCCTGAGATGCCGCTAAGTTGGACACCAATCCTTCGAGATTTGATTGATTGTTAAAACTTTGAGGATTGTTGTTGAAGGAGTGGTTCGAGAACGAATCGTTAGGTTGAAACCGATTAGGTGGTTTTGAAAAATTATTTTGAGAATTTTTGGGTTGTCTCCACCTAAGGTTTGGGTGACTTTTCCATAACGAATTATAGGTGTCACTAATATTGTTTTGCTCGGGTTTGAAAGTAAACCACTTACCCCCGCTTTGTCAGTACGCGAGGACGCATAATCAACAAAAGCTTGCTCGAGATTTTCCATGCAATATTAAGTGTTATGGGGACCACTGCAGATCTCGCATGAAGAAGAGATTTTGTTCACTTGAACAGATTGTTTAGGAGCAAGATGAGCTTCCATCAAGCATTGGAATTGATTTTCGAGCTCAATGAGACGACGGTCGGATGTACTCGGGACATCCTAGGGCAAAGAGATTGCCTTGACCGGTTTAGCGAAGTCCCTTGGGTCGTTCCAACTTTCGTTGTCATAGAGGGCTAGGTCCTCTAATAGCTCCCAGGATTCTTCGACATTTCTGTCACAAAGCTTACCACCGACTGATTGATTGATGGTTCATTTTGTGGCGGGATTGACATGATCTTAAAAGATTTGGACTTGGAGCCAAAGATCAATGCCATGATGAGGGACTTTTTGGAGTAAGTCCTTGAAACGAGTCCATGCTTCAGAAAAAGACTCTCCTTGATGTTGTTGGAACATCAGGATGTCATTGTGGAGTTTTGCAGTCCTTCCCGATGGAAAGAATTGAGCAAGGAAACGAGTAGTAAGATCCTCCCATGTGGAGATGGATCCTGCTGGAAGACGTTCAAGCTAGTTGCTAGCTTGATCGCAAAGGGAAAATTAAAATAAACGCATGCGCATTCTTTCCCTATTTGCAACATCAAGGTCAAGTGAGTCTACAAGTTTAAAAAAAATCCTTGAGATGTTGGTTTGGATCCTCGGACCGAAGTCCGTAAAATAAGCATCTGTTTTGCACCAACCGGATGGTGTCGAATCGAAGAGGCACCACATTGTTCCCTACGGGGAGCTCAATGGTGTTTCGATATCCCTCGTGGCTAGGTTTGGAGTAATCTCTAAGAGTACGGATATGATTTTCGTCTCCCATGGAGGTTGACAAAAATGGATCACAAACAAATAACATGAAGAAAAGATAGACTACAAGAAAGCTAATATACTGAAAATAAAATCTCACTTGATAGGAATCAAGCGAGTAGACCTAAGTTAAACAATATACGAAACCTAACTATTCCCCATGCAGCGGCGCTAAAAACTTGATGTGGGGTCATCGTAGGACTTCAACAAGAAGTTTTACAACTCCCTAGGTAGTGTACCTAATTGTTGTATTGTAGTATAGGCAAGAATCGAGGGTTGTTATTGTTCTCTAGGGGAATAGGTTAGGAAGGCTCGAACAGAATCTAACAAAGGTCTAGGGGGTTGAGAGAAGATTCTTTTTGTGTTTTTATATTTTTATAAAAGCAGGTAAATATCATGGTTTGAGAGGTTTGTTTGTTTTTAATTAATTAAACTAATAATAAATCTAAACTACTTTGGTGATAACTTATATGGTAAACAAACATATTTACTAAATCATGCATTACTCTTTAGTTTGCTTCTCATAATCATGTTGCTTTGTCACCCTTGTGATGATTTGTGTAAGTATTTCCTAAGTCATGAACGCATTACACGAACCCGTCGTCAATGTAATATTTAGTTAAGGCAACGCACAAGTAAGGTAGTGTGAAGACTATTACAAGGACCCTAAGAGTACATTACATGCATTTAAAACACTTAAGAGGGATCAAACATATTAGGGGTTAGGTAGTATAAAGACTGTTATTGATGGTATCCTTTCTACACACTCGCGTTTCCCTAGACGTCTATGCTAATTTGATATCTTATGGCTAGTTTTCTAAAGCCTAACGCGCACATCCATCACAAGAAGCAACATTAAAAGGGTCTACAAACTAAGTTTCATGCAATCATAAGTAAATACTAATAGATCTAGCCTTACATGGTAAGTAAAGAAGAAGAATAAGAATCTATCACAAAACACATAGACATATTAAGTGATAAGGGATAAATGAACTTCACTTGATTAAATCATGCAGTTGAGGCTGTTACAAGAGGGTTTTGACACCCTAAAAACGAGCCCAAAGGCTGCTAAAATTGTCTTCTAAAACTAGGATTCGTCTCCTAAAAGTTACACACTAAAAACCATACAACGAGTTTGTGTATATAGAGATCAGACCGTGACGGCGTCACAAAATTCCTAACACCGTCGCTTCGATGAAGCTTCTAGGGTTTCATTTGAGGCGGCTACATTCTGACGCCGTCTTGATACTCCTAACACCGTCTTGATCAAGTTCTTATGTCGTCGCAAGAGTTGGCAACGCCGTCTCCACCATCTAAATGACGATTTCTTCAAGAGATTTGGTGTAGAGTCGTAGTCTTGTCCGTTTCTTCTCTAAATGATCCTAAGTCACGTGTATTTCCTCCAAAAGCCATCCAAGTGCTAAAATATGAAAACTAATGATTAAGCACATAATCTGGGTATATTTGCATGATTCAGAGGGGTTAAATGACCCCAAAAAGTGTATAAAATGACACATCATCAAATATATACACCCTTGTTAAGGCTTCAGTGTCATGAGCTTAGTGAAATCGTAACTGCTTTTAGTTATGAGATATTTTATATATTACAATGATCATACTTATTAAATCTTGTGGTCTATACTCATACTTTTGCTTATAAACCTATGAATCCACCAACATTATTGTTGACATTTTAAGCATGTATTTCTCAGGTCCCTAAGTTACATGGCTTGCATCTGGAGTCGCATCATTGAAGTCTTCGCTACATAACTTAGATCATTTTAATGTCTTTCAAACTACTTATCATTTTGTACCATAACTTCGTATTGTATTTGGTTAAAAACTTGGTTTGCTTTAAATTTATTAAATGATCAACTTTTTAAACGACTCATATAGAGGTGATTCCTTATATCTTGTGCTTGTGTGCTATGAATGTCGACACCCCCGGTTACCTTTCTGTTGCAATATTTTAGGGGTATGACAGATTGGTATCAGGAGCCAAGGTTATAGAGAACTAGGTTGCATTGTTAGGCCTAGACTATAACCACTGCATCATAGCATTTTTATCATGACATTCTGCGCGCATACCCACTATACGTTCATGCTTAATTATGTATATGTGATAACCGGTAACTTGTCCAGGGTTAGGTATTATAAAATATTATAATTTCGTATTTTAAAGTCTTTCGACCTTGTCAGTTTTCCCGATGAAATCTGAAAAGTTGACTTCAGTTGACGATTTTGCGTAAAACGGTTACGGTTTAACCGGAATTTTTAAAGGATTCTTGAATTTTGGGAGATAATCACTTTTTATTCGTATTTCCATTTCGGAGTATTTGATTGATATTTTAAATAATTCCAGGAAGCTTTCCCGTGATCCCTGAAAATCGGCACGCAACGCGTACCGGCACGAGAGTTTATTTGGGAATGAGTTTAATTGATTCGGAAGTGTGTAATGAGCTTATGTATTTAATAAATTCATGATTTTGAAAATGTTGGTTTAAAACGTAAATTGTTGGTGTGTGATTTGAAAGTTTTTAGAAAAATGGTCATTTTCGTGAAATTCGGTAAAAAGACTGTAATGGTCGTTAAAGTGTAAATTTTGAGCAAGTCAATTTTGACAAAGCTTATTTTGGGAATTAAAATGTTTTCACACTTGTGAGGATGGTTCGGTTAAGTTTTAAACAAAAAATCGTGTTTTCGGTCATGACCTGGCTGGCAACGTCTAAATAGAATTTTTGTAGTAGATTAAGGTGATATGTGTCGTATAAATAACCTAGATTTATGGAAAAGTGATTTTAAACGCAATGGGAATATTAATTAAACTTAGGTAACATTGTAAATTGCCAACCTTTAAGCTTTTAAGTGATTCCGACACGAAAAGAAAAACCCAAACCCCTTCTAGGATCCAAATTCGGATGAGATAGGCCATAGGGGGCAAGATGGCTATTTTCTAGCAAGGTTATCTCAACCTAGTACTCATATATTCTTCCACCACCTCAAACCATCATTCATGCATTCATTTTGAAATCAAACACAAAAAGATATCTTTATTATCTCTTTTTGTATTTTGGATGAGCACCAAGGGGACAAGAAACATTGATTTTTGAAGAATACTGTTATCCCACTAGTTTAATCCATTACACAACAATAATCTATATCAATATGCTAGAAAATAAGATGGAATCTTAGAGAGAGAAAGTAGAGAGAGAAACAAGAAAGAAAATTAGATTAGAGAGAGATGGAGAGTTACAAGTGTGTGAGAAAATGTAACCAACACCCTTCACCAAGTGTGGTGAAGGGATATTTATACCCTAGCCTTCTAGTTGGCTCATGGGCTTTCTTAACGGGCCGGGCTTGGCTAAACTTGGGCTTTGAGCCCGAAACACGGACAATATTAGATTACAATCCAAGCCCATTGAACCCGACTAACCTATTACAATACAAGACCTAGATTGACTTTCTAAGACCGATAACATTATTGTTTGACTTAATATAATTAAGGCTAACAATCTGCCCCAATGTTGAGGTCTCTTTCTTCAAACTCCTTCGAACCACCAATGACATTAAAGATATGACGTTTGACGTTTATGCTTTGCCTTGTTATGGTCTTGTCTTGTTTGAAACGGCTTTGTTCATTCATGCTTTGTGATCTTATTTTTAAGCCTTTATCTTTTGACTTTGAATTCTTGAGAGCGTTATCTAGCATCATTTTTTTCTCCTTGACTTGAGATCATCTTGATTTGACTTCCTTGAAGCAACTTGTGATACTTGACCAACATGCTCATACTTGTTACATTCTTCGTTTGACATTATATGATTAAAGTCTAACAATCTTCCTCATATTCGATTCTTTGTTGACTTTGAGGCTCTTTGATGGTGGGGAAGGTTTAGGAATTCAACTATCTTGTCGTTGAATGATTGACTTTGAAAGGCTTGAGTAAGAGCATGTGGTTTATGAATTCCGACCCCCATCGCTGGGAATTGAGGCTACTACACCGTCGTCTAAACCTGAATTAAGACAGTTTGCAATAAAAGTAGGAAGATGACTTTGTCATTCATCTTGACTTGGTGCACTTTAACTTCGGTTCTAGTTTTATAGTATAAATTACTATACTGTGATCAGGTAGATTCAAAAAAATAAAAAAGGGGGGGGGGGGGGGGGGGGAAAAATCTCCTTGACAGGGTTTCCAGCTCAAAAGCGTAGGTCTTCTACACCATGTATTAGAATCACATGCTTGCTAGTTCCTCAATTACCGGAACGTCTAAAACGACAACACGGTAAGAGTAAATCAGATAGTTACTATCTTTCTGATTAAGTCGTCAATTCATTTACTGGACCAAAATTGATATCCAGTTATCACAAGCTTGATTCATATAGAATCTTGCAAGTCACCTATAGTAGAGCTTGTTTGATGTTGGCTCATGCAGGTATTCCTCTTCATTGTGATACTTAAAGTATCACTCAGATGTTATACAAGATCTCAAGGTTAAGCGTAAGACTCTTTGTTACAGCCTGTGAACTTTGTGGTGTGCAACAGTGGATTTGACATTGTATATTGTCTAATGAGATTTATAATTTTGATCTCTTCTGGCCCTAGACTCGATTTGTGGACATTGGTTTTAGTAATCGGAGGCTGGAGCTGACTGCTCCTATTCAACTATTAACAATCTTGAGTGAGATGTCATAGATAACATGTGTATCTTACACATGACCAAATGAGACAAGTTTCTTTTAAGAGAAACCCGAATGGCTGGGAAGGGTTGTGCATTGCATCACTGGGTCCATGATGTCGTCTTCAATATCAACAATCATCTGTATGATTTTGATAGATTATGTATTGACCCGGTTTCTGCCTAAGGTGTGGATGGATTCTTTTCTTTTCACCCTTTGATCCCATACATTTTTTTAATTCATTAAACCTCTTCAATGCTTACCAGACGTCATTTACTAAGACTTGTTGTGATTGTTCAGAGTTAGCTAAATCTTAGTCTGCATTTTTACTTATTACACATTCTTCTCCATTTCATACCTAAGGACTGCTATTTCTAACTATGGGAGTGTCCTTCTGGGTAGGATCCCTAGGTTCTGGTTGGATCGAGGACATTATTCCTAACCTAACCAACTTATGACTTCGACTCCCCTACCTCATGTGCCCGAGATTCGAAATTGTTTAGCACATAAAGGAAAGAGTTGCACTTAGAGTCTTAAAGATCACATTCGTTTTATAACATATTTTAATCACATTTTCTCCCTTATTTTAATAATTAAAACACTTAGTATTGAAATACCAATTGATTAAATTTTGTCAAGAAAAATTTCATGGGGAGAAAAATTATACCACGATATTGCATGAATTCAGATTCCGATAGCTCCCCTTCAACAGTATATGTGGGATACCAGTATTTATTAAAACTTGACATTGGAATGAAAAATTGAGCTGGACACCCACCAAAAATGTTGATAGACAGAGTGAGATGTCTTAGTGAACTATGTTTAGTAAATAATTGAACTTATAGTTTCACATTTTAATTTCTAAATATGTATTGGATACATAAATATTGGACATTTATGAGATTTACCCCCAACACACTAAAAGGCTTTGTTTTAAAATGCTCCACCTCAGAATATTTTCGGAGGAAGGGAGTGTTTGAACACTAACTTTTTTTACAAATACCACTTTTTTAGAGAAAAAAAATACCACATAAATTATATTGTAGACAATTTTGACATTGAAAGTTCTTTTTGGAAAAATTGGTTCAACGGTTTTAAAAACATGTTAGAAGCTTCTCTTCTATTTTTGTGTAAGAGGCACTGAAGGTTCACGTCACTGTTACATGCGAGGACCGAGTTATGCACTGAAATGTTTTTATACATAAAGTCATTGAAAAAATTTAGAAATGACATGTTTTGAAAGCGTTTGGAAACTCCTATTTGAACTTCATTTACTCGCCGTGTGATGTTAATCGACATTTCTAGGTACGTAAATGTTATCGATTCCAAGCGACATGTCGAGAAGATTCTTTTTGGTATTTTTGAAAGATATAAAATTTTGATTTTATATTTTGTTTTTCTAGTTTTAAATTTTTCTATTTTACTTTTTGTTGGTTTTATTTTTTGGTTTTTTCTTTTTAAAAAAATAATTTTATATTCATAAAATAAAAGAGAAGTATAAAATATTTACGAATTGATGTTTGATTGATCAAGCAGATTCAAATTGCCAGGACTCCCAGTTTTCTGGAGTCAAACATTCATACCGAGTCGTTTGACAGATAATTGAAACCTATCTTCCGATATAGCTTTAGTAAACAAGTTAGCTAATGGTATTCAAGTTCTAGACAAAGAATATTTAACAATACCTTTTCAACTGTTCTTTATGAAGTGGATATCTGGACATCGATGTCTTGGTACGAGGATGTTGGTACTGATTGCTCGAGGTGGCTATGGATTGCCTTTGAGTAACACTACATAAGGTATTTTATCAAAGTGGAAGCCATAATCTGTGAGCTGAGTTTCTATCATAGAACTTGTGCGCAGACGCAGATAAAAAGAACATTACTCGCTTCTGCTGAAGACAGTGAAGTGCCGTCCTGCTTTTTGGGATGATCAGCTGAATAATTATCACACCTTAGAAATTATATGCCAACAGAGTGTGCTTTACATGTATCGGTCAGCCGGTGATCGAATCTGAAAAAAGCAGTTAGTTCTGAAACGGTGTCACTTCGGATACCAGAGACCCATGTTAATGGAGTCTTTAAGGTACCGAAAGATCTGTTTAACCGCAGTGAGTTGTTCTCAGTCGGTTTCGCTGTAGCAAGCACAATAACATGTTGCCATGTTACAAATCTGGTCTACTTGCTGTTAGGTAATGAGTGTCCGACCATTACTATGATATTTCGTGGTCGACCGGAGTACCTCAACGTCAGATCAAGGTGTTTTGTTAGCATTGGGTGTACCAATGCTATCTACATGAGGGTCATACCATGCTTTTTATAGTATCTCTTGTGCACTACTTAGCTTGGTTTATAAAGATTCCACGAGGGGAGTGGTGGAACCTGAAAGTCCTTAAAAAGAATTTTAGTTCCCCCATCATAGACTGTAAACTTGCTGTGCATTAGTTTTCCAAATCGTTTTGAAAGTTTTAGGTTCGTAGAACCAAAAATTATGTCATCAACGTAAATTTGCACAAGCAGTATGTCTTCCCTATGTTTAGTTATGAACAGAGTTGGATCAATAGAACCTTTTGAGAATCCTTCGGATACCAAGAAGTTGGAGAGTTCATCATAACACGCTCTTGGTGCTTGTTTGAGACCATATAACAGTTTCTTGAGGCTCGGTAAAACTTTGTCAGATGATATGGGTAACAATCCATTGGTTGGTTTACGTACACTTCTTCCTTCAGAGGTCCGTAAAGAAATGCTGTTTAACGTCCATTTGTACATGTAAATGATTTGTGTGCAGCATACGCAATGAACAGCCGTACAGTTCAACCGAGCAACTGGTGCAAATGACTCTTCGAAATCAATTCCTTCTTTTTGAGCATATCCCTTAGCTACAAGACAAGATTTGTTGCGAATAACTGTATTTTCCTCATCACGTTTGTTTTTCCAGAGCCACTTTAAGTTAATGACATTTTTGCAAAGTGGTCTGTCGACTAATTCCCATACATCTAATCAATCAAATTGGTGATGTTCTTCTTGCATTGAGTCAATCCATGCAGAATCAGCCATGGCTTATTTGATGTTCTTTGGTTCGTTCGACTTATGTTGAGTGCGAACATACATATCCCGCCTTCTATTTCTAGCTGACGTCTTGTTCTAATTGATTGAGAAGGATTTCTAATGACTTGTTCTAATGGATGCTTTTGTCCAACGTTGTGCAGAAGGATGGTATTGATAGAAAGTATGCATGTTTTACGAATCAACATGACGAGATAATGTCTCCCCTTATTCTTGTACCGGTGTACTAAAGATGTTGATAAATTCATCGTCGTCAAATTGTGCATTTTCGGTATTGGTTTCTGCTTGAATAATGTTCTCAGGTGCAGTGACAGTTGGTACTTGAGTTGGAGTTGATGTGTTGATTGACTGTTCAAATGGGGAGGATCTACAACATCGGTTGTTGTAGAAGTGTGAGTTGTGTTGTGTTGTTGACGTTTTATCGGGATATCAGTAGTCAGTCTATAGCGGGGAAGAAAAAGACTTTGGGGGGGGTGGGGGGACAAAAAAAAACAAAGGAGAAGTTTCCATTGAGTATTCATGATCAATCGAACTATATAGCAATTTAGCTCATTTGACGGTGTTTTTGGTCTTAGCAGTTTGAGAAGCATTTTCTTGACTTTGGGGATCGGGACTTAAACTTTCTTGTTCAATTACCGTTGTCGAACATTGTGGACCGGGGTCAGAACTGACATGATCTGACGCCATATGAGGCAATTTGTCAAAGTTAACATGAATGGTTTCAACTATTATTCTTGTTCTCTTGTTAAATACCCTGTAAGACTTTGACTGAGTAGAATACCCAACAAAAATACATGCATCACCTTTTTC
>BQNB010073997.1:5692-31937 GCA_026074375.1 Tanacetum coccineum
TCTCTACAAGTTTTACTTCCTTACAAATATAGGGTTAGATTTCATTGTAGTTCATCTTTTGATCTTTGTTTATTAATAAAGTGTGTTTTTATTCGATTTTTATACTCTTTGGGGTTTTATCCTTATACCCTTATATTAGGGTTACACTTGGATTAGGGTTTTATCTAAATTCCTTGATTTAAGTTCATTTGGATACCAAACATTTTATGGATACCGGGGGACTCATCCCCACCTTCCATCTTCATCTCATCCAATGTATGAGATTAAATTGTCTATTTACACTAGAGGGGTAATTTTGTACTATATATATATGTATATATATATTGATAAACATTTCGTAATACACACACATAACGTGTGTTTTCCTGAACTTTTTTTTCTCTCTACACCTCGATCCACAACTAATATCAACACAAACAACTAATCGATCGATCTTCAATCGATTATCTTATTTTGAATCGATTATCTCCTTCTTCAGTTGATTAACATCAGGTTCAGGTCTGTTTTTGTTTTAGCTTATTTGATTTGAATAAGCTTATTTATTTATCATCGTTCGATTTTATGAGCTTATAATCAGCTTATTTTGAACGAATGATCTGAATCAGTTGTTGCTAGTGATAAACTAACTTATTAGGTGATTTATATAAATAAGTTTTTTAATCATCATCATTTGTATTTATTTTGTTGAATTATAAGCTAGCTTATTAGCTTATTTTGATGAATTATAAGCTATCTTATTAGCTTATTTATGTTGCTAGTGTTAATAAGCTTTATTATTAGCTATTTTTTATGTTTTGAAAGCTCTATTAGATTAGTTTACTGATATAAGCTGAATTAAGGTGTATTTAGCTTATCAGTTAGCAATAAGCAGTTTTAAGTAGCTTTTGGTTAACGTGTTTGATATATCATATATGATACTTTTCATATGTATATCATATATGATATTGCTTTGTCATATGTATATGGCATGTGATTATCATATATGACATTTCATTTTTCCAAAAAACAGTTTATTTATTCTTTTATATTCATTTTATATTTTTTTAGAATTGAAGAACATGAATGCTTGTTCATTGTGTGAAAGTTTATCACAACAAGAGGAGGTGCCCTAAGAGGTTTGAAGATCAAGAACAAGTCGTAGTTCAACATTAAGCTAGCTTATTAGCTTATTTTGATGAGTTATAAGCTAGCTTATTAGCTTATTTTGATGAATTATAAGGTATCTTATTAGCTTATTTATGTTGCTAGTGTTAATAAGCTTTATTATTAGCTATTTTTTATGTTCTGAATAAGCTCTATTAGATTAATTTGTTGATATAAGCTGAATTAAGGTGTATTTAGCTTATCAGTTAGCAATAAGCAGTTTTAAGTAGCTTTTGGTTAACGTGTTTGATATATCATATATGATACTTTTCATACGTATATCATATATGATATTGCTTTGTCATATGTATATGGCATGTGATTATCATATATGATATTTATTTATCCGAAAAACAGTTATTTATTCTTTATATTCTTTTAATATTTTCAAATTAAGAACAAGACTGCTTTTCATTTTGTGGAATTTTGATCACAACAAGAGATGTGCCCTAAGAGGTTTGAAAGATCAAGAACAAGTCGTGGTTATAACATTAAGTTGTTTCAAAGAAGAAATCGTTGATTAAACATGTGCTCTGTTATGTTTGATTGTTATTTGAACAATGTTATAAATTCTTATATTTATGGGACGAAAAGTGTTATCTACACTGACCACAAGAGTCTCCAGTACATCTTTGACCAGAAAGAGTTGAATATGCGACAAAGGCGGTGGATCGAGCTGCTCAGTGACTACGAATGTGAGATCAAATACCACCCAGGCAAGGCAAATGTGGTGGCAGATGCCTTGAGTAGAAAAGAAAGGCTCAAGCCAAGGCGAGTACGTGCTATGAGTATTACCATCCATTCTAGACTTAAGACTAAGATTTTGGAAGCACAGGGCGAAGCTTCCAAGGATCTCAAAGCCCTAGATGAATGGCTAAGAGGATTAGAAACACACTTTGAGCGACAAGATGATGGTGGAATTTACTTCTTCGATCGTATCTGGATTCCATCAGTTGGTGGTATAAGGAAATTGATCATGGACGAAGCTCATACTTCTAGATATTCAATACATCCAGGTGCAGATAAGATGCACTATGATATGAGAGACTTGTATTGGTGGCCTGGTATGAAGAAAGACATTGCTGAGTACGTTAGCAGGTGTCTTACGTGCTCTAAGATTAAAGCCGAACATCAAAAACCCTCGGGATTACTTCAGCAACAAGAAATTCCTGAGTGGAAATGGGAGAAGATAACAATGGACTTAGTCACAAAGTTGCCTAGAAGCAGCAATGGGTATGATGCGATTTGGGTCATTGTGGATAGATTGACCAAGTCGGCTCACTTCTTGCCTATTCGTGAAGATTACAAAACGGAGAAGCTGGCAAGGATTTATATCAACGAGATTGTAGCAAGACATGGTGTGTCGGTGTCAATCATTTGGTCGATTCGCGTCACACTTATAGCAAGCTCTTCAGAAGGCGTTAGGTACAAAACTACATATTACGCTTACCACCCTGAGAACTACGGTCAAGTGAGCGTAACTATTACAGACGTTAGAAATATGCTTCGAGCTTGTGTTATGGATTTTGGTGGCAGTTGGGATGCTCATCTTCTATTGGTTGAGTTTTCTTATAATAACAGTTACCACGCGAGCATTAAGTGCGCGCCATTCGAGGATCTGTACGGGTGGAAATGTAGATCCCCCGTGATATGGACTAAAGTGGGAGAAAGTTAGCTTATTGGACCAGAACTTGTGCAAGAAACGACAGAAAAGATTTTTCAGATTAAGGAAAGGCTGAAAACGGAAAGGAAAGTCAAGCCAGAAAAGCTATTTTATGCTGATAAGAGACGTAAGCCACTTGATTCAGGTTGGTTGACCGAGTGTTACTAAAGGTATCTCCATGAAAGGGAGTGGTACGATTTGGTAAGAAAGGAAAGCTGGCACCACGATATGTGAGACCGTTTGAAATAGTAGAGTGTGTTGGACCGGTAGCTTATCGGCTGAAGTTACCCCAAGAGCTAAGCTGTGTCCATGACACATTTCATGTGTCGAACCTTAAGAAATGCTTGGTTGAGCCAGATGTTCAGGTGCCTTTGGATGAGATCGAGATTGATGAAAATCTGCGATTTGTCGAAGAGCCTATTGAGATCATAGAACTGATGTGAAAAAGCTAAGCGAATAGAATCCCTTTAGTCAAAGTTTGTTGGAACTCCGACAAGGAGTTTGAGTTATACCTGGGAACATGAAGACCAATTTCGGAAGAAATATCCGCATCTCTTCTCTGAAACCGTACTTCATTCAGGTGTTGCAACCTGAGCCTTGAGGACAAGGCTCTTCTAACAGGAGGAGACTGTAATATTTCCATATTTTTAGGTCATTTACGACGTCATATATTTCACTAATTTTTTTTCTCGTACGTGTTTACTTTTAATTTTATTAGTTAAGTTAAATCGCGTAAGCTATAAATTATCAATTAGCGTAAACGGACACCAAACGAATTAAAGTTTTCGTCAAGCGAGCAATATATTATTTTTACGAAAGTAATAATCAACTTTTTATATTTTATTTTTTTATTGGTTACGTAAATGTTAACGCTCTAGCTAATAAATTACGTTAAGCAATACCAAACAACAAATACATAGTTAATGATAACAAAATGCTTACAGTTTTATAACTTTTCCTACATCATCACTTGAGTCGATTACCATTAATAAATAAACAATACATTCACTTTACAAAATTATACAATATGTTTAAAGTTACCACTTTATACTATGCAAGTAATACTTTCATTTTGCAAAAAAGATTATTAGCTAGTCAATTCATTCCCTAAATTTCATGAGATGATTTCTATTTTAGGGAACCAAGTCATTAAAACCTAAAGACTTTCACAAGTTTTGACCAAAGACTCCTTAATTCTCTCATTGTGTTTCTTTGACTAGTCTTAGGACTATAAAAGGCTTGCACTAGTAAGTAAACTCACACACTTCTCATTTGCAAAGAAAAACTTCACCATATACTCCCTTTGTCTCTCTAAAACCCACGACCAACATCAAACCACCACCAAATCCATACAAAATTTCAATTTACAACACTTACTCATATTCTACAATCAATCTAAGACAAAAACTAAGAAAGATTTAGGCTTGGTTAAGCCTTTACACGAGTTAAGCAAAGAAAAAGAAAATTAGGGTTTTACATGGAAATAAGGGTTTTCAAGATCTTTGTCAAGCTTGTACAATCTAAACAAGGGTTGGATTGTGTGGTTTCCATATTACATCACACAAAGGTTATCTAAAACTCTGTATAACTTTACAGTTATCATTTTATGTGTTTATATGTTCTATTTATCAATATCACCATGTAGGATACTTTTAAACATGTAAAACATATTTCTACTTGTGATCATTGTTTTGAACATTTTTACATATGTTATGAGGTTGATAATATCATGAAATAATGGATATATAAGAATTGTAACATGTTGGTTAAGTGTAAACATGTATATGTATAAACTTGTAATTTAAAGTAACTAAGAAAGTTAAGTTTTTAAGCCTGTTAGGACTTGAAACTTTAGGAACTCATGGACACAATATAGGATCTCTGGACTCCATTATATGTAAGACAAGTAAATAAAAAGTCATAGAAAACATGTGGTAAATTATAAAGTTAAAGGTATATAAAACAAGTTATAAAAATAGATATGTTATAAGTATTTATAAAGGGCGTTTTGGTTCAACCATTGCAACAGCCACTACCATGTTTTAAAAAGATAGTACGCCTCATGACGATTCCAAAATGATAAGAAACTCGTGAGCCCAAGAAAAAGTCTAAGAAGGAGCTTGAACAAGAAAGGTTAAGTTTTGCTGAAGCCATCAGACTAGAAGAACAAATGAATGAAGAACAAAGGGCACAGATTGCAAGAGATGAAGAAATTGCTAGACAGTGGGATAAAGAGGAAAGACAAAGAGCTATGTCTGAAGCCAAGTCTACTAAGAAGATAGATTGGAATGATCCTTCAGTTATCAGGTATCATGCTCTAAAGATGAAGCCAAAGACAATTGCCCAGGCAAGGAGAAATATGATCAAATACTTGAAGAATCAGGGAAACTACAAGATTAGTGACTTCAAGGGAATGTCTTATAATGAGATTAGGCCAATATTTGAAAAGGTTTAGGATTTTAATCAACACATTGAGCCTATGGAGCATGGAACTGAATAGATGAAGTCTCCTGAAAAGATAAAGTCTCCTGAAAAGATTGAAGAAGAAGGTGTTGATACACAAGAAGAAATGAAAGAAGTTGTTAAAGAATCTGGAGCAAAAAGAAAGAAATCTCTTCCAAGAAAAAGAAGGACTGATAAGAGACAAAAGTTGGAAGAAGATGCTGAGAAGGAAGAACTCAAAGGATTTTTAGATATCATTCCAAGAGAAGAGTTTGCAGAAGATGTTGAATCTCTCTCAACAAAGTATCCAATTGTGGATTGGAAGACATACACTTTGACTGAAAATTTCATGTATTATCAAATCTTCAGAGGAGATGGCAGTTCCAAGAACTACAAGGTTTTGAGTGAGATGCTTGAAGACTTTGATAGACAGGATGTAGAGGAGTTGTACAGATTAGTCAAAGAAAGGTATAGTGCTTCAAGACCTGAAGGATATGATTTGATGCTTTGGGGAGATCTGCACACTTTATTTGAGCCTGATGAAGAGGATGAGATATGGAAGAATCAGCATGAATACAATGTGATAAGCTGGAGTTTATATGATTTTTGTGGTATTCACATTTTACTGATGCAGAATGGTATAGCCATACATATGCTGACAGAGAAGAAATACCCTCTAAGTCAAGAGATGATTTCCAAGATGTTGAAAAAGAAATTGGAGGTTGATCATGAGAGTTCACAGGCGTTTGAACTTCTAAGGTTTATAAGATCTCAAGTGCAGAAGTAGAAGAAATGTTTGAAAGAATCATCAGCAAAGGAAGAAGACTAGAAGATTTAATTCAGAAGAAACTTGATGATTTGAAGGACAATCACAAGTTTAGGGGAGGATTGTTGGGAATAAATCTTCACAAGAGTTAATACTGTCAAGGTATAACTAACAGTACTAATGGAGTTAGTACTGCTAGTGTTAGTTAATACTGCTAGGAGAAAGAGTTAATACTGCTGATGGTCAAAGCTGCTGACTTGGAGATAAGTATGCATGGAGATTATTATGGGATGTTTGTAACTGATCCTAAAAGATAGGTAGTTATCTTGTAAAGGACTCCTTGTGTTCTATAAAAGGAGATCCTAGGTTTAGGATATACATATACTTAGACGAATACTTTTAGAGAGAGATTGTGATAGCTTCAAGGTTGTAACCCCAGTACTACAAGAGTACTCGTATTATTATTCTAATAATATTGAAGCAGTTTGTTATTACTTCATTGTTCATTGGTTGTTTGATTATTACTGTTCTATTGATAAACACCTCTAGAGTATCAAAGTGTAGATTCCGCATACACTTTGGTATACAAACAAAGTCTCAACCATTGTTATTTTGGATTCATCCAAGGTAACAAACACTTTACAACGTAAAGAATCGATCAAGGCGTGGGATCAACAAAGAACATGAATGCTTGTTCGTTATGTGGAAGTTTATCACAACAAGAGGAGGTGCCCTAAGAGGTTTGAAGATCAAGAACAAGTCGTGATTCAGCATTAATCTAGCTTATTAGCTTATTTTGATGAGTTATAAGCTAGCTTATTAGCTTATTTTGATGAAATATAAGGTATCTTATTAGCTTATTTATGTTGCTAGTGTTAATAAGTTTTATTATTAGCTATTTTTAATGTTCTGAATAAGCTTTATTAGATTAATTTGTTGATATAAGCTGAATTAAGATGTATTTAGCTTATCAGTTAGCAATAAGAAGTTTTAAGTAGCTTTTGGTTAATGTGTTTGATATATCATATATGATACTTTTCATACGTATATCATATATGATATCATATATGATATTGCTTTGTCATATGTATATGGTATGTGATTATCATATATGATATTTTATTTTTCCAAAAACCAATTTATTTATTCTTTTATATTCATTTTATATTTTCAGAATTGAAGAACATGAATGCTTGTTCATTATTTGAAAGTTTTGATCACAACAAGAGGAGGTGCCCCTAAGAGGTTTGAAGATCAAGAATAAGTCGTGGTTTAACATTAAGTTGTTGTTCAAGAAGAAATTGTTGTTTAAAAATGTACTCTTTTATGTTTGATTGTTATATGAACAAGTGTTATAATTCTTTTTTCACTTGAATATTGTTGTTTATTATGTTACATGAATGTGATTCTATTATATATCATATGTGATATTCTAGGAAATCATATATGATTTTACATCAGTTTCTTTTACATTTGAATTATCATATGTGATATTTGTATTTTACAATTTGGTAACAAAGTATCATATGTGATTTCTTTCATAAATCACATATGATTTAACATGATCATCACTGATTTATCAGCTATCATACTTGATGTTTAAACAATGATAACATGTGTTCCTGTTCTAATGCTATTTTTACGAGTGATTATGAATGTGTGCATAAAACTTAAACAAAATAGACATAATATTCAAAATCAAATCCGCAAGACATTGTACTAGTTTCAGAAGGTTTACAAAATCGTCTATAGAAAATAAATGGAGATCACATTTTTTTCGTGTGCGTCTTTGCAAACCCTACACTCCGTTCTTGGCAATCACTCCGTTGTAGATTTCCATATGCATCATTAAGAAAACCCCACACTCCGTTGCATTGTCTTTTTGTAGCTCACTTTGGTCTGATGATTGTTGTTTCTTAATGTTCACTTCTCTGGCATTGAGATGATTGAATTCTTCAAAATGCCTTGAAAACAGCTTTCTCTACACAAATAAAAAGATTTGATTTTATTTCAGGCACATTATCATATATGATATATTATAGTGTTCAGAAGTTGACTTTCAAGCAGATTATCATATATGATATTATACACACAACTAACTTTTAATTACTCACCAGGAGATGACAGACTTGCTTGTATTTTAGTTTCAAGCACATTATCATATATGATATATTATAGTGTTAAAGAAGTTGACTTTCAAGCAGATTATCATATATGATATTATACACAAAACTAACTTTTTAGTACTCACCAGGAGATCACAAGCTGCTTGTATTTTATTTTCAAGCACATTATCATATATGATATAGTATAAATGCTTAAAACCTAGCTTATATCATATATGATATAGTACATAAGTTTTTACAGTTTTTTCAGGCAACTTATCATATATGATTTTTCACTAACAGGTCATACTATATCTGTTCAGCGTAGATTAAGCCATAAAACCTGATGATTCATAAAAATAAGCTAATAAGTTAGCTTATAATTCAGCATAATCAATTCAGATGATGATAATTCATTAGCCTATTCACATCAATCACCTAATAAGCTAGCTTATCATTCAACACGATAAATTCACATAATTCGTAAATAAGCTGAATTTATAATATAATTTCAGATGATGATAAATTCATATGCTTAATCATATCAAATAAGCTAAAAAAAGGATAAATTCATAAGCTAAAAAAAGCGATCATCTTATTCACATCAAAACTAAATTCGTAGATAAATTCACATCAAATAAGCTAAAAAAGGATAAGCTGAATTATAAGCTTATTCACATCAAATAAGCTAAAAAAGATATATAAAAACAGATCGGATGAACTTTACCTGATATTAATGAACTGAAGAAGGAGATAATCGATTTACGAATGAGATGTTCGTGATTATTGATTCAGATCTGATTTGTTTGTGTGTGTTTTTATCGTGTGTTAGATGAGAGAGAGAGAGAGAGTGATAGATCTAAAAGACGGGGTGTGAGTGATTGGAGGTGTGGTTGGTGTGAGACGTGAAATGACCACAATACCCTTTCGCTTTTTTTATTAAATTTTTTTAATAAGTGAGTTTTAATCTCAGCCATATATAAGTTTTAGATGAAAGACTTGGACAAGTCCCCGGTATCCAAAAAATAGAGAGTATCCAATATAACCCTCACATAATAATAACATTATACCCAATCCGAAAACAGAAACTTGGTTGGCGTGTAGGTAATACACACACACACACACAACATGTAGGCAATGAGAAGATACTTTTCCTTGTACAAAATACCATTTCCATTATTTCATTCATTATTGTCATCCTAATACTCGCTTTCTTCATCACCTTCCCATTATTTTATTACTTTTTATATATTTGAATAAATATAATAATATAAATAATCCCATAATATCTGGCGTATGTGTATATAACACCCACCAAATTTCCATATTTCTTATAACTCCTAAAGTTTCTGAGAGCATAAAGTCTCTCAATAAACAAGATATAAAAAAGAAGATAAATGGTATTGGTGGGGCGTAAAAAAGGATCAAAAGACGAAGGAATGCATTTACAGTTGGGTAAATATGAGATTGGAAGGACACTTGGTGAGGGTAATTTTGGTAAAGTGAAATATGCTAAAGATGTACAAACTGGTCATTCGTTTGCTGTCAAGATTCTTGAAAAAACCAGAATCAAGAACCTTAATTTCTCAGATCAGGTTTGATTTTTAATGTTTGCATGTGTTTTTTAGTGGCTTTTTAGTATTCTTGATTTGGGTTTTGGATAAATATTTAATCTGTATATGAGAATTGTGGTTAAAGAATGTTTCAATTTTGTGGTTATTGAGTAATCTTGATCTGGGGTTTTAATAAGGTTTCAGTTCTTATATTAATGAGTATCTTGTATTAAAGATGTATTTGTTCCTCTAGTTGTTTGAGATTTCTTGATCTGGTTTCTTAGGAAGGTTTAATTATTATAAAGATAAGGAAATTGTGTATTGTATCTGTGGTTTAAAACATGTTCTGAACTCATATTTGATTGTATTATGTTTATTTGGTGAATATTTTATATGGTTCTTCATAAAGTTTCGATCTTTATAAAAATAAGCAAATTGTGTTTTGTGTATTACTAGTATTTATGGTTTAAAAGATGTTTTGAATTCATATTTGATTGTATTGTGTTTATTTGTTTTTTTTTTATGGTAATCCTGATATGGTTTTTTCATAAAGTTCAAATCTTTGTATGGAACACGGAATTGTGTATTGAATAGTAGTATCAATTTCAATTGTTTTAATAATGTTTTGAATCATACTTTTCATTATTGATTTGTTTATTTGGTGTCTTCTGAGTGATTATGATACGGGGTTATACTTATTGTGAAAGTTTCAATCTTTATATGTCACATGATTAGTGATTGAATTTATTCATTATAGTGTGTATTTGACTAATCCTTTTTTGATGTTTAAGAAAATAATTGAACTTTATCCTGATCATTGTTTCTACTGGATTGCTATAGATAAAAAGGGAGATTGCTACATTGAAGATTTTAAAGCATCCTAATGTTGTCAGATTACTGTATAAAAATGTGTCTATAAAAACCTATAAACCTGTATAAAAATATGTCTACAAAAGCCTGTATAAAAATACATTTATAAAAACTTGTATAAAAATATGTCTATAGAAACGTGCATAAAAATGTGTCTATAAAAACTAAAAAATCTGTATAAAAATGTATGTAATAAAAAACCCTGTATAAAATTGCATGTATAATACGCTTGTTAATATAAAGGACTAAGAAATGCATTTAATTAATAAAATTAAGACGGTCGATAAAAATGTAACTGCAAACATGTTTTAATTGTCCAACATATGGCAACAAGAAAAAAAAATCGATAACCTTAAATGAGAAAAAAAAAAGTCCTGAACTTTTAAATTGAGAAATGGACCCTAAGATGTGTACCTTTTTATGCGATTTGCCCCTTGTAATTCAATTGTTACCAACTTAACACCAACCCAAATTGGGTCGCAGTGAAATATGTTCCCGGGAGCGTTACATCAGTAATATCAATAGCACATAAAATGAGAAGAACGACATCCCTAAAATAAGTCTTTGAAAATATACATTTGATTTAATAAAATTTGTTTGTTACCAAAAGCTCCAAACAAAACTTGTTCCCCATCCTTAAAAATGTAAAGGATTTTTATACATAACAAATTATTCCCAAAATGTAAATGCACACAAATTTTAAAACAAATTGACTTGTTATGGATCACAAAAAGAGTAAACTTTCACCTCATTATATCCACTAGATAGCTGCGTAAAGTAATATTTTTGAAATAGATAAGGCTTAGTTAAGGAAAAGCCCCTGGAAACCCATGGACGAAGGCCTATGTCCGGCCTAGAATGGTAAGGTATAAGGAATAGCGCTCTCCGACACATAGAGAAGGTGTGGTTGTTTTATTTTTCACACATTAATCTAATTTTGTTCTATTTCACTTTCTCTCACTAGAAGCAACCTCCTACTCTCTTCCTCTCTCTAAATTTCTTCATACTTGTATGTGTTTAAGCATTGTATCCACACCTCTTGCAATTACTTTATCCTGTCATAGGTCAAGGTATCTAATGCCTACTTAACCACGTTCATACAAGATGCACATAGTGTCTAGCAATCTGCGATAATCCATTATCACTACCCCCCACACACACTACACATTTCAACTGCTGTCTATGCCGTGAGGTAGGATGCGAGGGGGGGGTGGGAAATGACACCACACACACACACAACACACACACTCCCCCCTAACCGCATTCCAAGCACCCACATGACCACAGTCCAGCACTCTCTACAACATTTCCAATGACACTACAGCCTCTTTATAAGCGCTAGTTGCACACACAAAGTTCTTTTGCCCTTATTGAAGCCATTAAACAAAATGATGTCATTTTTGTCTACCGTCGTCACATCTCGTTTCCCATCTACCACAATTTAGCTAAGAAATTCTTCTCTACTGTTGTCACATCTCGATTCCCAACTATCAATAATCAGCTAAGAAATTCATCCAACCTAAGATAACAAGTAACTATTCATGATGGAAGAGTGACTATTCAACCACTTTAGGGGAGATAAATTTCTTATGCTGCTGGAACTTCAAGAACAAGAGCTAATACTTCAATAACAGGAGGGAATTATTCAGGTCAATAAAGGATTGTGAAGTGTTTTAACTGCCAAGGGGAAGGTCATATGGCAAGATAGTGTCTAAAGCCAAAGAGAGAAAGGGATGCTACATGGTTTAGTGAAAAAGTTCTATTGGTCGAAGCTCAAGGAAATGGTAAAGTTCATACTAAGGAAGAATTAGAATTCTTGGCAGATCCTGGTATTGCAGAAGGTCCAGTTACATAGTTGGTCATCACACACAATGCAGCTTATCAAGCAGATAATTTCAATGCATATGATTCTGACTGTGATGAGATCTCTACAGCCAAAGCAGTTCTTATGGCCAATTTGTCTAGTTACGGATCAGATGTTCTCTCTGAGGTGCCAACACACTAATAATGATATAATAAATCAAAGTATGCAAAAGATGCCGTATTCTGAACCTTTTAATTTTGTGGAACATTCAGAGAATGAGATACACAGTGATAGTAATATCATTTCATACTCTCAGTATCTGATTGAATCATAAAATGCAGTTGTTCAGGATATAAATTCTTCTGCATAACAAGATGCCTTGATATTATCTTTGTTTGAACAATTGTCAAATCAAGTAACTAACTGTAACAAGGTCAATAAAGACAATTTGATTGCCAATGAAACATTATCTGCTGAGCTTGAAATATACAAAGAACGGGTAAAATTACTAGAAAAAAGACAAAATGTGGATTTAGGTACTTGAGAAAAACTTATAATAGATGATATAATTCGGGAGAAACATGCACAGTTTGCGGATTTTGAAAAAGAAATTAACAATCTTAAACAAACTCTTTCTGAACAAACAAAGGAAAATGAATTGTTAACAAAAACATTTAATGTTTTCAAAAACGAATCTAAAGAAAAAGAAGCTAAGAATATTGATGCATAAATTGCTTTGGAAAAGAAAGTTAAAGAACTGGACAACATTGTTTGTAAAATAGGTCAATTCGCGTAAACTGTGCATATGCTCACGAAACCACAAGTTTTCTATGATAACAACCTGAAACAAGCTCTTAGTTTTCAAAATCCTTTATATCTTAAAAAATCTCAGCAGATTAGGCCAATGCTTTATAACGGTAATGTTATTGCTAAGGAAACCAATGTGATTTCAATTGCTAATTTTGAAGAGACTTTGATGCTTGAGGAAGAGATTCGATCCAAAATGCTTTTAAAACAAAGTGATCCAATGGTTTTAGAAAAGAAAGTTAACATTAAACCAGTTAATTATGCTGCCTTAAATCAATTGTCTAAAGATTTTGGCAAACGATTTGTTCCACAAACGAAATTATCAACAGAATAAGCTTTTTGGTTAAAGAGTTCTGTTGGAAACACGAAAAGTGTCGGTCACTTCCAAAGTTGTAACAAGTCTTAGCTCATAGTTAGTACAAGGATTAGATTAGTAATCTAATCCGGCCCAAGGCCCATGGGTGGCCCAACTCCAGCCCATGGCCGGCCTCTATGTAGTATTTATACTCCCTCTCCTTGTCTTGGAGAGGGTTGGTTGTTCCATTTGTTTTCACACATTCCATAATACATTCATCCATTCCATCCAAGTTTCTCTCTAACAATCCAACCCACATCTCACTTATTGTTCTTGGTTGATTCATTAGATTACTAGTATTCTACAATTGGTATCAAGAGCCATGGCGTGGTGTGTTTAGATTTTTGTGTTTGATTTGTATTCAAAACCTTTACAAAGAACAAATTAGTGATTAAAATTTTTTGGCTTAAAAACCTTAAAGTTTTCATTTTTATTGTTCCTATAGGGTTAGTAATACTAGTTGTACAAGATTTTTGCGAAAAAACCTTTCAAAATCGTGTCTTTTTGAGTCTTTGAAGATTTGAGCTTCGAAGTTGTTTGGACCGAACTAGTTGGATCGAACAAGTAGACCGAACGAGTAAGCCTAACAAGTAGATCGAACTAGAGCTTCGAACTAAGGGATCGAACTAAGGAATCGAACCAAGGGATCGAACTAGATCATCGAACTAGGGATCGAACTAGATCATCGAACTAGGGATCGAACTAGATCATCGAACTAGGGATCGAACTAGATCATCGAACTAGGGATCGAACTAGATCATCGAACTAGGGATCGAACTGCAGGATCGAACTAGATCATCGAACTAAGGGATCGAACTAGATCATCGAACTAGGGGAAACGTTAGGATCGAACTAGCTTGGATCGAACTAGAGGACCGAATCAGTGAAAAACAAATTTAGTTTAAACTTAACAAACTCAATTTTAAAATCCTTCGGTTATTTCTTTGAAAACCCTTGTAAAATCCCGTGATTACAAATATGTCCTTTCCCGGTTTTGTAAGAATAATAAAATCCCGTGTATTTTTATTTTCAGACCAACCATACGTAACCAACACATTTTTCTACCACCGGGACCATCTAATTGTAAATCTATTTGATATCACAATGACGTCTCTTGCTGATAAATCACTTCTCTCTGGAGGTGACAACAAACCACCGATGCTGGAAAAACACTTGTATGATTCATGGAAAAGCAGAATGGAACTTTATATGATGAATAGACCACACGGAAGAATGATACTAGCATCTGTTGAAAAAGGGACCACTTGTTTGGCCTTCTATCACTGAGGGCGGTTTCGTAGTTCGTAACACGGCTAAAGGAATTGTTAGTACTCAGCTGAAGCATTCAAGCAGATTGCGAATCAAAGCAATTAACTTCATTCTACAAGGCCTACCATACGGGAATCTACAGCTTTAGTGAGTCAACATCGTGTAGCAAAGGATCTTTGGGAGAAGATTAAACTGTTTGATGCAAGGAACATCATTAACAAACAATAACGTGAGTGCAAGTGTATGATGAATTTTGATAAGTTCACTACAGGAAAAAGGAGAGACGTTGCATGAGTATTACTTGAGGTTCACTTTGTTACTCAATGATATGAACATTTACAAGATGCCTTTGGAGCAGTTTCAAGTGAACACCAAGTTCTTAAACACTCTTCCTGACGAATGGAGCAAATTTGTTACTGATGTTAAACTGGTTAAAGATTTGCACACTACCAACGTTGATCAACTTCATGCTCACCTGCAACAACATGAACGACATGCAATTGAAGTTCGTCTGATGCATGAACGCAATCCTGATCCTCTTGCTTTAGTTGCATCTCACCAATTAACTCAGCCAGCTTATCAATCTCATCTACACAATCACCAACAGTCTCTATCTCAACATCACGTTTCACCATATCAGACTTCACAGTTTGTTACACCTTATCACCATCAACAATTCTCAACCAATCAATCAACACCTCTTTCAATTACTTATCCAACAAATGAGTATCCATCCACCGTTCACCACAACGTTTATTCTCAACAACCATCAATCCCACAGTTGGAATATGCTCCCACAACCTATCAGCAGCAACAACCTGAATTTTCCCAATCAGACTCCAGTCTAGTTGTTCCAGTGTTCCAGAAGGGGGATGATCCGATTGACGCAATTAATCACATGATGTCATTCTTGACTGCTGTTGTCACATCTCGGTATCCTACTACCAACAATCAGCTAAGGACTTGCAAACCCTCGTCAACAAAGCTACTATCTATGATGGAAAAGTGGACAGTGCAACTGTTCAGGGGAGACAAACTCTTCTGCTGGCTGGAAACCACAAGAAAATAACACCTGGTGCAAGTGGTAGCACAAACGGAAAACAACGGACTGTCATTTGCTAAATTGCAAAGGGGAGGGTCATATTGCCAAGCAATGCACAAAGCCCAAGAGGAAAAGGGATGACACATGGTTTAACGATAAAGTGTTGTTGGTTCAAGCTCAAGCAGGTGGTCAGGCCTTAACAGAGGAAGAGATAGCATTTTTGGCAGATCCAGGACTTCCTGACATTCAAACCACTCAGACGATCATCACTCACAATGCTGCTTATCAAGCCGATGATCTGGATGCCTATGAACTCTAATTGTGTTGAATCAATTAGCCAAAAATTGCTTCATGGGCCTATCTCTCATGGAATGGATCAGGTGCACTCACTGAGGTACACATCAATATAATCTAAACTGTGACTTATCAATCAAAGTGAGCGATCATTATGTCTTCCTGATCAGTCTAATGATGTTGAGTCAGTCAGAAACTTATAATCAGTGATAGCTATATCATTCCTTATTCTCAGTATCTGAGTTGAAACACAACCGGAAACTGTTCAGAATTCTTACTCTTCTGTCAACAAGATGTCCTGATATTGTTATTTTGAACAAATATCTACCCAAGTGAAGGCATTGCAACACTGTTAATAAAGCTATGACTACCGAGCTTGACAAGATACAAAGAAGAAGTTAAAGATTTGAAAGAAAATCAAAATGTTGAAAAAACTGTTTTTCAGGATCAAATGAACGTTTGCCGAGAGTGTACATCTATAAGCAAAAATCTTTTCGAACAAGTGCAAGAAAAAGATTGTTTAATATAAAACAGTTTCTGAACTCAAAAAAAAGGTTGAAATTTAAGAAAAGAAATATGAAAGAGGAAATTGAGATAGAAAAGAAAATTAAGCAACTTGGACAACTTCATTTCAAATAATAGGTCAATCTGCGCAAACTGTTGTATGCTGACTAAACTCCAAAATTTGTATTGATTATTCCTCTCGAACAGGCTCTTAGGGTTTGAAAACCTTTCTGTATGAAGAAAGCTCGGGGTCAATAGCCAAAGCTGTATGATGCCCCGATTCTGATGAAACAGTAGTGCTAAGTGAAAGGAGCGTTCAAAAATGCTTTCTTGATAAGAACAAGATCCATTGTTTGTGAAATATAAAATCAACACGAAACCCATTAATTATGATATTCTTAATAACGATTACTACAAACGATTTGTTCGACAAACTGATTTATATAGTGAACATGCCTATTGGAAAGCGACTTCGGTCCCATCTTTAGACCCATCTCATTCTTCCACACCTGTCATAGTTGAGGTTCCAAAAGAACTTCCTACAGTTAAGTATGGTGAATAACTAAGCTTGAAGAGCTTAAACGCTTTCTTCTGGCTTTGAATCAGGTTGTCAAAGAAAGAACCACTGCCACAGCTATCACTGAGGGTACGTGGGGGTTTGAACATACAAAGGCTTGTTTTCGAGATGAAATCATTCCGTTTATAAAAAATTTAAAAGATATCTTCAATAACTTCAACCAATACTTGGTTGAAGAACTTGCCGATGTCCAAAAAGTCTTTTATCAAATGGAAAGGCTGTGAACAACATCGTTGGAGTGCAGAACTTTCGAAGTTTATAAATGAATCAGTTTTGGGTGAAAACGAACGACTCTTGGAAACAAGCTATTGATAAGGATATTGTAAAGATGTTGTGAACTTATATGTGATGCAAGTGGTGAAATGTTGACTGAATGTCAAAAGTGTCTCGAACTCGAGACTGAGCTTGTTAAGAAAAAGGATTTTGTTGATAAAGAAACTTACGACAATCTTTGCAAGTGTTTTACAACTCTTGAAAAACATTGCATCACTTTGGAAGCTGATTCTTAACTTAATCACGAAATTTTTCAACAAAGAAAAACAGTTTTTAAATCACAAGCTCCGAGTTTTACTCAGTTGTTCGAATCAAGTGAATTGAAAGCTCAGTCTCAAGCATAAAGACACAGTCAATTGTCAAGTTGAAAGAGCGCAATTAAGTCCTTAGAGGAATGAGGAGATAGTTCATCAAAATGGACATGGATGAAATTTAGAGACACTTAACATAGAATTGGAACATAGAGTGACAAAACTTGTTACTGAGAATGAGCATTTGAAACAGACTTATAAACAACTTTATGACTCGATTAAGCCAAAACATGTTCAATCAAAAGAACAATGTGATGCGTTAATCAAGCAAGTCAATATAAAGTCTGGGGAGATTTTGAATTAAATGCAAAAACTTCAGACAAGGTTTGGTCATCGCAGCCCTAAAAATGAGTTAGGAAACTTAAAAGGAAAAGCGATAGATAAAAAAAAATTACCAAGGAGACTGGGTCCCACTTGTTGATCCAAAGTGTCTAAGGATAACATGGAACCAATCACTCCAAATTGTTAAAACAAAAGGATGCTCACTCTTGTATATTAAGCTATACCCAGGAAAGAAGCGTTGGTCCTTAGGGATTTAGTCGAACATGTCCTAAAAGCATTTATCCTCAAGATCCTGTAGGAGTTGCCCTTTAGGATTATTACAAAGTAATTTGGATTGCTTTCACTACATAAGTGATCCTGCCCTAGCATCATATCGTGTGGTCTCAAATTAATTGAGGTCATACCAAGGAAAAAGGACAAGAAGGTTAGGTTTGCCGACTTACTCCACATCCAAAGAAAACACAACAGTTGATTCAAACATAGTTTCGACAAAAGTGTGTTGCATTCTACAGGAGTATGTCTTTCTACTAGTGCTACTTTATTAACGGATCACAGCCTTCAGGCAATACCAAGAATGATAGGATTCTGCAAACACCAAGGTTTTTTAAATAAGTAATTCGAAGAATAATGTAGAGCTCACCTAGGAACGATAAATTCAGTTTGAATAAAAAGAATATGGTGCGGTTATTAGAATGTAAGGGATCTGCGGTTGTGCGAAATCTCAAGAAACAAGATAATTCTGATTCTATCTGTGTTACAGTAATGATTGCATGTCTTCTGATAACTTGTGTGTTTCTAATGCTGTGAATGTTGTGAAATCTCGTGCTAAACCTAAAAAGAATAAATCTAAGAAAGATAGTTGGAAACCAACAGGAAAGGTGTTTACTCAGATAGGATATATTTGGAGACCTACCGGTCGGACCTTCACTATTGTAGGAAATGCGTGCCCTTTAACTAGGATTACCACCACATATGAAGGTGATTCTAGGGAAAACTCAATCGTTCTTGACTCTGAATACCCAAACCTGTGGTTAATTGGTATATTTCAACAGGAAATCTAGGGAAGAATAAATATATGAGTCTGTCAAGCAAAACTAAGGTTTTAAAACTCCAATGTCTGCTAAACAACAGGAACCAGTTAATCTGGGGATCCACAAAACCATTATTCATCTTACTTCTCTGAATGATTGCAGGTTGTCCAAATCGTCCTCTGTATTTTGGACCCGTTGCTCGAACGACTATGAACGGAAGATCGCTCTCAGCACAATTTCGTCAGTAAATTCTGGGGTACTCAGTTAAATTCGGAAATGATCAAGTTGCAAAGATAAATTGGGTTTTGGAGATTTCTATTCTGAATGTTACTATCTCAAGGGTTTATTACGTTGAAGGACTTGGGCATAATCTATTTTCTGTGGGACAATTCTGTGATTCCAATCTTGAAGTGGCTTTTCGTCAACACACGTGCTTCATTCGCAATCTAGAAGGTGTGGATTTATTGATGGGATCTCGAGGGGATAATCTATATACTCTCTCTCTTGGGAAATGATGGCATGTTCCTATTTGTTATAATGTCAAAGGCGTTAAAAACCAAGTCTTGGTTATGGCATCGTCGTCTCTCTCATTTGAACTTTGGTTCTATCAATCATCTGGCAAGACATGGACTTGTACGAGGTCTCCCTAAGCTCAAGTTTGAAAAGGATCATTTATGTTCCGCATGTGCATTAGGCAAAAGTTCTAAGAAACCCCACAAACCCTAAATTGAAGAACCAATCAAGAAAAATCTACTGTTGCATATGGATTAGTGGGCCAATGCGTGTGCGAGTGTTAGTGGAAAGAATAGTACATCCTCGGTTATTGTTGATGACTACTCTCGATTTATTGTGTAAAAGGCTTGCGATCAAAAGATGAAGCTCAGTTTTTATTATCCAAATTTTTTGAGATGATCAAAGTACGACTTAAGGAACCGGTCAGACGCATAGAACCATATAATGGAACTGAGTTTGTTAGTCAGCATTGCGTGGATATTATGAGAAGGTTGGTTTCTCTCATGAACATCAGTGGCACGCTCTCACCACAGCAAAACAACGTTGTTTGAAAGACGAATTCGTACGCTAATCGAAGAGCTCGCACTATGTTATTTATGCAAACGCTCCTTTATGTCTATGGCACGAAGCGGTTGCCAAGCGGTTTATACCCACATGTTCCATGATACGTCGTCGTCACGGCAAAACACCATATGAGCTTTTGCACAACAAACCACCTAAGCTATCTGATCTAATGTGTTTGTGCACTTTGTTACCCAACAAATGTTGTGAGAATTTGGGTAGTTACAACAAAAGGCTGATATTGGTATTTTCATTGGATATGCACCCAAAAGAAAGTCTTTCTGGATTTACAAACAGACGTACCAGACGAATAATTGAAACCATTCACGTTGATTTTGATGAGCTGACCGCGATGGCTTCTGAACACAGCAGTTCGGACCCGCTCTTTCATGAAATGACTACTGTTATCATCAGTTCAGGACTGTGCCAAACCCTTCTCCTGCAAACACATTTGTACCACCTTCGAGATCTGACTGGGATTTGTTGTTTCAACCAATGTTTGATGAAGTCACTTACTGTTGATTCTCTACACCAGAAGTATTGCTCTATCCTGAAGCAGTGCAACCTGAACATGCAGGTATAATGGTTCACCTTCCTCAACTTACAGTTGATAGTGCACCTTCACCAATACTGCATACAAATAAAGAACTCAAACTCCAATTATTCTCATGATGTTGAAGAAGATAATCATGATATTGTGGTTGCATATATGGCGGTACTGATCAGTACTTCGGTATGCCATTCCAGAAGTTTCTTCTGATCAATCTTCATCAGTCATTATTTCATACCAATTGTGCATCCCGATCACCTGTTTTCTGAACACACTAGCTAATGGACGAAGGATCACCCATTGAGAATTATTGGTGCTCTTGACTGACCAGTTTCCACACGCCTCCAACTCCGATGAACCAGCCCTAATTCTGCTACTATGATGCCTTACCTAAATCAGTTGAACCCAAGAACTACCAAGAAGCATTAACCCAAGCATGTTGGGATGAAGCTATGCGGGAGGACAACTTCATGACATTTGAAGTTGGAGGTTTGGGAACCTTGTTCCTCCTCCTGACAAGCATTTGTCATACTCTCTTAAGTGGATATATAAGGTTATACTTGATGAGTTAGGAGGTATTCTGAAGAATAAGGCTCGGTTGGTCGCTCGTGGGTATCGTCAAGAAGAGGGTATTGTTTTTTTTTTTTGGGAGAGTCATTCGCGCGGTTGCAAAGATTAGAGGCTCCCCCCCCCATTTCGAATTTTTTCTAGCTATTTGCTGCTCACATGAAACCATGGTCATCTACCAAATGGACGTAAAGACTGCGTTTCTGAATGGTAATCTGCGAGAAGAAGTTTATGTTAGCCAGCCGGACGGATTTGTGGTTCAGAACACCTTAACCACGTTTCATACAAGCTTTAAGATAAAGCTCTCCTATGGCTGAAACAAGCTTCCTCGTGGCCGATGGTATGATATGTTGTCTTCATTATGATATCAAGGACTCTCCAAAGGCTCAGTGGTATCCTACTCTGTTCATCGTAGAGTAGGCAACGATCTAATTCTGAGTACAAATCTATGTCGTTGATATTATCTTTGCTGCCTCTTACCCTGACTGTGTGATCTATTTGCTAAAATAATGTGTTCAAAAATTCAAGATTGTCGATGATGGGAAAAATCTCTTTTTTTCTTAGGATACACGATTTCTCAAAGTCCGGAGGCATCTACATAAAGCTCGTCTAAATATGCTCTTTAAATCACTTAAAAAATAATGGCTATGTAATCTGTGAACCAGGGCTACTCCCCTTGGTGGTGAAATCCAAAAACTCGGATGAGGATAAAGAAGGGAAAGCTGTAGATCCATCCCTATCGTGGTATGATTGGCACCCTCCTGTATTCTTACAGCAGTGACCTGACCTACAATTTGCTTTTATGCATGTGTGCACGGTATCCAGGCTAGGCCTACATGAAAAGACCTAAAATGCAGTAAAAAGGATTTTCGGTATCTAAAAGGAACGTTCATCGGGGTCTTTGGTTATCCGAAGGATTCTTCCTTTGCATAACAGCATGTGCGATGAGGATCATGCTGGTTGTCACAGATACCGCCGTTAGTACATCTGGCAGTATACAAACTTTTGGTGATTAGACTTGTAAAAGCTGCTCGTCTAAATGGCAGAAAAGCGCTGGGATATCCGTATGGAAGTGAATATATTGCTTGTCCGGTTGTTGTGCCAAGTTCCTTTGGATGAGATTCACAACTTACCGACTTGGCTTTGGATTCAATGAAATTCCAATGTGCTGTGATAAACAAAAAGCGCCTATTGCCTTATGCTGCAACAATGTTCAACATTCCAGTAAAGATATCGACATCGGTTTTCATGTCATCAAGGAGATGTTGAGAATGGTGTGATCGAACTTAACTTTGTCAAATACGGAATATCAACTGGCGGTATCTTCACTAAAGCTTTGGCCGAGAAAGAATTTGAATTTTTATCACAGCTGGAATCGGAGTTTTCCGCCGGATACTACATGAAACATTGGCAGAGAAGTTGATGAAGAGTGGTGGTACATATTAAATATCCGTATCAATAAGTATATACTATAAAATCAGAAAAACACAAAAAGATTTTATTTTCATTTTTATAAACTCAGAAAAACCAAAAAGATTTTCTTTTATATAAACCTTTCAAAAACAAAATACAAAATTAAAAAATGAGAAAAATTCAAAAAGAAGTTTTACAATGGCATGTCTTCTGCAATCGATAACATTTACGGTCTTAGAAATGTCATTTAACAATTGATAACAAGTGTAAATGAAGTTCGCGCAGACGTTTCAAATGTTTTTCAAAACATGCCTATTGGCTTGCTCTTATTTCAGATAGCAAACCCGGTCATCATTTAAAGGGCACGTATTTCAAAAAGAAATCTTGGCTCTCAACGAGAATTTTATTTCCGGGCATGGTCTACTTTATGACCATGCAAAGGCTTGTGATTACTTTGCATCACAACCCGTGCTTCCTATATCCATAAGTGTACGTTTCAGTGCATCTATGTGATTAAATAAGAGAAATCTTATTTATCTTGGTGTTTGTTGTTTTGTCACATACGAAATCATTCCATCATTTGAAACCACTTTTCAAAATACATTTGACTTTTCAAACAAATGTCTACAGCTCTTTAAATAGAAAACGGGGACCATGTTTTGAGGGGGAGAAAATGTCAATTAATGTTGTCATGATCAAATGAGCTGTTAAAAAGGGAAAAAGAATTTAAACGATTATTTGTGCCTTATGTGTTACTTGTTTATGCCTTTAGGGTGTAGTTTGCTAAAATTATGTCTATAGGTATGAGAGATAAAACATTTAGGACTATATGTGCTAGTTGCTTATCTTGAGTATACCTTATAAAACTTAATTGGCAAGATTCATAAAATTGTGTATAGATGAGGGACCATATGTGCCAATGTTATAATTGTGTTATACCTTTACCAAACATCACCCGTCCCAGTCACTGTACACAAATCCCTACACACACTCCAACACACACACGAACACATTACACTCACATATCATCACCTTTCTCTGAAACTGAATCACTCCGTTTCAAATCTAAGGTATAACTTCAATCTCGATATTCATCCCCTAATCAACTCGAATCCCTAAAAGAATTGTGGGTTTTCGTCATTATTGATCATAACAGCCCTTAATTCCAATTATTAGGTCGTTCACTCAAAACAATGGTGAAATCGGTGTAATTATTAGAGGGCCTTTTGTAGTTTAGGCTTAAAAATTATAGGTTATCCTAGCTTGATTATTTGTTGTGATTTAATGCGTTATTAAATGTTTTGTGTTTCGAAACAGTTAGTGTAAAATGTTCCAAATATAATGTAAATGTATGTTGTGTATGAGCATGGTATGACTCAATGAAAAGCTGTTAAAGTTTAAATTACCGATCTTGCACAAAATTAAAAGACATAGATCGAGAATAACTCATATGGACCGAACGAATAATGTGGTGTGTCTCGAACGAATGTCTAAGTGAAAGGATCGAACGAGTGTGAGGATCGAACGAGTTTGTGGATCGGAACGGGAGTGATGGACGAATCGGTGATGATCGAATGATGTGATGATCGAACGAGAGTCTTTTTGAAAGGATCGAACGAGAGTCTTTTAGAAAGGATCGAACGAGTGATTCCTTGAAAGGATCGAACGAGAGTCTTTTTGAAAGGATCGAACGAGAGTCTTTTAGAAAGGATCGAATGAGTGATTCCTTGAGAGGATCAAACGAGAGTCTATCAAACGAGTGGTCTAGGTATTATGATAACAAGTGGTTGCTTTAAGGGGACCGAACGAGCGTCCATGTGGAGGATTTGAACGAGGTATGATTATATGGACCGAACGAGTGCTTGTTTAAATGGACCGAACGAGTGTCATTTAGTGGAAACCGATCAAGGTGTTTCTTTGAGGACCGAACGAGTGAAGTTATCAACACTTAACCAATTTTTTGACATAACACACTTAAGATCAGATTTTTTCTAACTAAGATTAAATTAAACAAATCTCTTAGTTTAAAATAGACAGTAAAAGCTTGACAAAACCAAGGTTAACTACATTCAACTTAGTAGTTAGGATAGGTGCCTGTGTCTCATACGCTATTTGTCTATCTAAGTTGATTGATCTTCAAAAGTGCTAAAAGTCATAAAGGTTCTCATGAATGAATGATTGTGTCTTCTTATAAACTGCACTCACTCTTTCTTAAACAGACTCATGGAAATCTCAATAGCGGATCAGATTGCTTTGGATGATGCATTGGTGGCTCCTGCTGACCGACTTAAGATTGGTAAATGTAATCTTCGCTTAAGCTCGGATGTCACATCAAAGGAAGCAACTCTTCAAGTGGTCTACGATGTGTTAAAACTCACTCCTTTCTACAAGGCATTCCAAGTCACTGCTGATGCTCCAGAGATCTATATGCAAGAATTCTGGGCCTCTGCTTATGTTCATAATCGATCGGTCAGATTCAAGATGAATAACAAGAAGCACATTCTCGGTCTTGATCAATTCAGAGACATTCTTCAAATTTGCCCTAAAGTCGGTAATAAGAAGTTTGAAGACCCACCTCTTGAGAAGATGTGCTCGAGTACAAATTTTTCAAGAATTTCTTCGCAAATTCAAAATTTTAAAATAATTGTACACGGCATCATCTTATAAACCCTCATAAGTTGAGGGGGAGCAATAACATGTTCCAATCTGCTATCATATCTCATTTTGTCCCCGAACGGTTAATCAATTGATATCTAAAATATCAAGGGATTAACTTTTTGGATAAGGGGAGAAAATGTGATTAATCTGGACTTAATAAATATTGACAGAAGTGATCAAATAAAATGGACTCAATGCACTCCATACCTAGCATGTACTACGATTACGATGCACATGTTAAGGGGGAGCTTTTAGTGATGATGAAAAACTCTCAAAGTGTAAATCTTTTGATATTTATATCAAACACTTTGATTGAAATTTTCAATGTTTTTAGAAGGATTGTGATGAAATACCCAAAAGACCGACCATGTACTTAAATTTATGAAGTTATAAGGCGGTTAGGCTTAGGTATTCAAATCCCATGATCCAGCCAGAACTGGAGAGATCTACCCAGGGATATCCACTAGTTAGTGTAGAAGTCCTTAGGTATGATACAAAAGGAGAAAAAGTAAGAATCGGGAATAATGCCGACTGAGATGGAGCTAACACTGGAACAAACCCAACAAGGTGTTAGTTATGAAGTCTCGGTAAGCATTGAAGGGGTTGAAGAATGAAAAATAAATGTAAGGATAAAGGGTATAAAGAAAGAAGCCCTCCATGCACTTAGGCAGAAATCGGGTCAATACATAATCTGTCAGAAACACGAAGTTGTTGTCCGACATTGAAGACAGTCATGGACCAAGTGACGTTATGCAAAACCCTCCCTAGCCACTCAAGGTCTCTCAAAAGACTCTTGTTTCATTTCTCACGGAGATTACACGCATTTCTATCAACTTTCTCACTCTGAGTTAGTTGATATTGAAAAGGTGGCAGTCTACTCCAGTCTCCGATC
>BQNB010073998.1:0-31937 GCA_026074375.1 Tanacetum coccineum
TACATATATAGGAGGAATGTCATCTTATGTTTGATAACATATATGTTATCGCTTATATCTATGCTACATATAATGGAGGAATGCCGTTCCTTCTATTAAACGACGAACATTTTTTATGTAGAAAATTAAGCATTACGACTATTAAAAGTAATTCTACAAACTTCAATAATACAAAAACAAAATTCATTCATTTAGTCAATTACATTAAATGACTCAGAATCGTTTTTTCAAGTGTAACAATTGATATTATAATCATTTACCGATAGATTTTTTTCAATTAAAAGAAAAAGAAAAAAGAGTCTGAATTGAGTAGTCGGATGCAATGGTTTAAAACCCGAATTGACGGTTCATAAGATATTTAAATTATAAAAATAAGTATAATTAAAATTTTAATTTACATATTAATTTTTTTTTTTGAATGGCAAAATTTTATAAACTAGCAAGGAGCTAGAAAAGAAATTACAAAGATATTAAATGCGGGTTTTTAAGCCAATCATCCCTAGAGAACTTTCTACTACACCTACTATTACACCAAAGAAAGGAGGAAGAGACAATATTCTCAAAAAGGATCGATCTAGACGGCTTATTAACATCAAAAGTAGAACGATTCCGAAATCCCCAAATAAACCACCAAGCAACGTAGAAGACTCCTTCCAAAAAACCTTTAACTGAACCCGCCTAAAGACGATAGAAGAGAACCACTCGTCCCATTCTGAGAACGCAATGCTATAAACGTAATAATGCGCAAGTTAACTCGTTAACCTACGAATCATCAAAGCAAACAATCATCAACATCTCTCGACGTCTCAAGTAATGCTTCAACACAGGATTTTGAATATGTTTATGTCATTTATGAACACCATTTAAAAAAAAGTCTAAATAGATACAATGGTGTCACTACTTAAAATTGACGTAACATATAATATAGACATAAGTCTCCACAACTTGCGACGTACATCATTAAAGGTAAAAAAAAAAGACATAACAACAAGATTTATGATCAAAGAATATTTTAACCTACCCATTAACCTTTTTAACGCATCTACATTTTAATGTTACAAAATATTTTTTACAAAAGGATAAATTACAAATTATTTTTTGTTCACGTAAAAAAATGTTTAATAAAACCTAAATTTGAAGTTGAATTATTAAATTAGGCTTCTGAAACTCCAATCTATAAGTATTATGCAGGATTTAGTTAAAATTTTATTATTTATTTAAGAGCAATATCAAATAAATGAGAAAAGAATGAGTTGTCAGACTGGGACTGTTTGAATAAATGTCAGACATATTCCTTAAATATCAGATGTTTTCCTTATATATCACGAAAGCGTCAGGGCACGCCCAACAATTATTTGTCTACACATAGTGGCTCATTTTTAAATTAAAAAGTGATTTTTTCACAATTTAGATCAGATTTTCTCTCATGTTTAACACGCATTTTTCCACAACCTTAAACCACAATTAACCCTTACCCTATAATTTTAAAAACTCTATTAGTATAAGCATATTTCTACTTGATGGTCCATTCATGCAAGCTTAAAGATCTTGCCATCCTCATCTACCTCAAGCATACGCATATGAAGATACACAACAACAAGATTAGTGCTCTTGTCATCTTCATACATTAAAGATTTCTTGTCAAAATAAGTTCATCCATATCAAGGTTAGAGTTATTGATATTTAGATTAGGCACTAATATTCATGTGACAACTATGTCTTGGATCTCACATTGTATCATCACCATACATCACTTAGTTAAAGATTAGCTGGTTAATGTGTAAAGGCCTTAAAACACAATGTTGATATGTATGGGCCACAAAAATAACGGTTTTGTACGTACCAGGAAGAAGAACTATAATTATAGCTTAGAGTATCGGTAAACTTATAGAGTGACCGTAAAGGTTTGCCCTGTTGGGTGCCATAAACAAAATAAGTTTAGTGTACCCGAAAGAAATTTCAAGTTGGGTACTTTCGATGAGTTGAGTAGGCGATGAGGAGCTTCGTGAGCCAAACCACTAATAAATTCATCATGTCCTGAAAAATACCTTTCTACACTTATCGGCTTTACGTTTATATTTGCATTTAATCACTCTACACTTATATTTTCAATGTGGTTATGTTTGTGTGGTTTGTTGTTTAATTTTTTTTTTTTGTGTTTATATTGTTGTGACATGCTTTACTTATTGATCCCTTCTATCTATAGTTGTTGTAGAACTATTATTCGTACTCTTCATATTGCGTCACACTTGATCGATTATTTGATATGAAATATTTAAGTTTATCAAATGGAACGTTTTTACCGCCCCTTTACGTTTTCATTATAATTCCCTAAAACAGAAGGTATCTTGATACATTTGAAAGATGCCTATGTTTAATCTTAGCAGTGCCATTTTGTTGTGATGTATAAACACAAGAGGTTTGGTGTATAATACCATTTTTGGCACAAAAAACTTTAACAGATTGGTTAATAAACGTAATACCATTATCACTTCTAAAAATCTTAATTTTCTCATTAAACTGATTTCGATCATGTTATAAAACACAATAATATAATAAGGTACATCATCTTTTTATTTGATTAGATACACCCAAACATCTCTTGTGAAATCATCCACAATAGTCAATAATATTATAATATAATTAATATATAATATATATATATATATAAATATATATAATATCCATCATTACTAGTGAACCTATAAGAACCATAATTCTAAAGCATCCCACAAAACCCTCTAGGTTTCCTCCAAGTTTTCTTTTCATAATGTTGTTATCCACTATAAATGTTGGTGGTGGCAACGACGTTCTTGATTCTAAAGGGAATCTTAGTGCAACATAAGACTCCCTGACTTGTGTGGAATGAGGTTTCACTTCATCTCACCTCCACCTGTATCTAATGGTAACCCTTATAAGCACCCAAGAAACACTTCACATGATATCCACACAATGACTCTATATTCGAGTCTATTTCAGGAAGGGGTAACATAATTGAAGACCAAGCCTTTTTAAGGTCCCGTAAAAGTCTACACACATCCACCAGCTT
The DNA here is from genome assembly GCA_026074375.1 of Tanacetum coccineum. Classification (NCBI taxonomy): domain Eukaryota; kingdom Viridiplantae; phylum Streptophyta; class Magnoliopsida; order Asterales; family Asteraceae; genus Tanacetum; species Tanacetum coccineum. Next base: position 3,050 of record BQNB010073998.1, read on the forward strand.
CCATCACTTTTCTTTACAACACTGGTTTGCATCCAGCAGTTTTGTAACCTCCCTCCCTGATCCCATGCTTCAACCAATTTTTTGTATTTAGCATATTATGGCTTTGTTTCTCTCTGTAGATTACATCCTTTTCTACAGACCAAAAGTTTGTTTTAATTTCATTACCTCATTGTTCATGCTAGTTTTCTTTGGTACGGCGGTTAATTGACTGTCGAGTATCCATGAAACAAACTTCCATATTAGCATTTAACACTTCAACAATGTAGATTATCCTATCCTTCTAGCCCTCATCCTCCTCCATTCAAAACGGACTACCAGGGTATTTTGGGTGTAATTTACACTATGCGACCCCCAACTTGCTCGGAGAAGGATTGCTTTTTTTATTTTGGTTGCCTGCAATTTGAATTTCCCATAGGTCGGTGTACTTTTACTTACCAAGTAAGCTAACTCCTGCTTTTGTTGCAATTTCATCATTCATGTGTTTGTGTGATGGGGGGAAATAAAATGCTCCTAAAGAACGGTTATTTCGGCATTCCTAGTATTTTGTTATACTAGGATGGTGACCTTACCACGGCGAAATTCATCCATACGACCGATTGGTAAGGAGGTTGTCATAAGCTCACACATAAGAGTATTTCCCTAATGGCCAGGAGAATTATCCCAAGAAACCAATAAGGGGAGCTTTAGTCGGGACTATCCTTCTCCACATCGTCTCTGGCCTTAACCATAGAAAGCAATGCTTGTAGAGAATTTCCGAGGCACTTCCTCCGTCTATGTATATCCGATGGATATCATGTCCTCTTACTTCTGTATAGATAACTATAGGGTAGCCTTCCAAATCCATTTTTGTAAGTGGGGGGAACGAAATGTTTAATTGTGGTGTATGAGTTATTTTCGCTCTTTGTCAGATGATTCTTCCCTACGATTGGACCATGAAGATAATGACCCTCATTTTCCTTCCTAACCGATTCTGTTTTTTGGTCGCTTTACTTGTGCTACCTCTGGCGTTTCTCTACTTAATCTCTTTCACCAAATGTTTTAACTGACCTGACTTCACAAATTCTTTGATTGCTTTTTTAAGTGAATGTAATTGTCTGTATTGAGCCCCTTGTCTCCATGGAATCCACAAAAAAAATTTTTGGTCCTTGTCTCTGGAGCTCCGGTTAAGGGAGGCGGAGAAACAAAATTTTATTTCGTGGACTCCATGGCTTGTATCTTCTTTGTGGTCTTAATGAGAGGTGTGAAGCAATCATGCTTTCGACTGGCTTCCTTGGGTCACTACTTGTAGTCACCTTACCTTTTGAAATGTGATTGCGAGCGAGGCCTACTTAGGTCATGTTTCTTCCAAGGTTTCCCTTTCTATTCGATTGGCTAGCAATGGCTTTTTCTCTACAGATGAAGGATTTTTTTTACACTCATCATCTCATCATTAGTTTGGATGTTAACATTGAGCCTTTTGAATCAAACCAGATTGGTTTATACTGTTCATGAAATCGACGATATATATCAATACAGTTCTGTGTACTCTTTTTAACTAGGGCAGTCTTTCATTGGTAGATCGTTCCATAAACGCCTCCGATGTTTCATTCCCTTGTTTACAATGGTGGACTCGCCAGTCTTTGTTGTACCGTTTTCAGCTGATGGTAGTAAAGCTATGGAACATTTCTCTTGAGATCTTTAAAACTATTGAGCTTTCCGGAGCAATTTTGATTGAACCACAAATGCGGGTGTAAGCCATAAACAGGTCGAGTCAAAACATGTGGCACCACTTAGGCATCTCCCATCTATCAACTTTGCTGTGTGTGTAAACTCTTCAGATGGTTTTTATTGGATCCGCAGCTCAACATAAGGTTTTTTACAATGGCTAGCTTCCTAATCCTTATCTGAAAGATAACGTCAATGATAGGTTATTGTGCACAAATTACTAGATTACAAATTGTAAGGTTGAGAAACTCACTATCCCCTTTTCTCTTTTATATTTGTGGTATTTTCACTTCAAGAGAGCATCTTCCCAGCATTGTCTTACACTCTCTGATGGTTTATTTTTTTCTTTTTTAGAAAGGTTGTCCATAATCATGATAATGATAATCCCCCCCCCTCCCCGATTCCCTATTACCCTATGGCGAGTGTTGGAGCTATTGTGACATAACTCTAGATGAGTTTTCATGCTCCATCCTCTCTGTTCGTTTGGTCTTTCTGTGTCCATCAAAAGGAATAAGAACGCTTCCTAAGTGAGTGGAAGTATTGACGGGATACTCATATAGCTTTTCCCTCATGCCCCTAGACCTTTGTCTCAACTTGGACAATACACTCCTAGATAGGGACGGGGAGGGTGGTTTAAAGAACTCTCTTTTTTTCTTCTGGATCCTTGAGGATCCTGGTAGTGTGACGTGTTCTCAGTTTCTTGCTTAGTGCTTTCGTTATAGCTCAACCATCTTCTCGCGTCTTTCAGCTTTTCTTTGTGATCTTTTTCTGCCATGAAAGTGAGCTATGAGTCACATAGCTTTTGCGAAAACTCACATACTACAATCCTGTAAGGCAAAGCGAGAGGTGGAAGTCATTATGTGGCCATCCCTATCGGTTAATAGGGTTCAATAAACGAATGATCCAACATGTTTAACATGTGTTTTTCCCACAACTGGACTCATGTTTCATTGTAATTATTGTGCGATTTGGTCCCACGGATGACCACACTTAATGAATTATCAGAAATTTAGCGGTATCAAATAACAATCAACTAGAGGACACCGCTTGTTAAGGGGGGTCCCACGATCAACATTGGGTGTAAGAATCAATATACGTTCTAGAAGTTATTAAAGATCGATAGAGAGTTTATGTGGTGTAATATAGTGTGGAACAAACTTTTAGCTTAAATGATTCAAATGGCTGGTATGTTATAGGGCACCTTTTTTTGTTTGATTACCCCTGGAGTAACTAGATGGCGTGCCCCAGGCTATTAATCCGATGGATCATACCACATCCTTCTTTGGAACTATCATTTAATGCTTCATTATCCAAGCTAATATGTCGGTATTATTTGACTTCCGTCGTCATTGAGATTTGTGTCGTCAGGGGTAACCAACTTATGCCTAGTTTCGGAAAAGCTTGGTTAGCAGTTATTTCCCATAATATATTTATTACTCTTCTGGGATGGTCACATGATTCGTGACTTGGATTCCAATCAACATTGTTTGGATTTGGTCAAGGCGTATTTATTCATGCAAATATCTTGTATACATGTGGTTGAATGCAACACTTGTATACCCTATATGGCTATATACAATCACGACCTGACGACCTTAATGAATTTGATGTTGTGTCATTTGCTTGCTAATTAACTCAACATTTAAAACCTATATTTGTGTCAATCACCACCACCCCATTCCTTTCAATGCTTGAATTCAAAAAGTTCTAACAGGTCCAATGTGTAAAACCTGCATTTTTGAAATTTGAGTTTTTCATTTCAAAATATTAATTTTGAAATATAACCTATGGTATATGAAAAGAATTTGAAAATAAAAACCTTAAGTTATGGATTTTTGGAAATAATGGTATTTTGGTATAAAGTATTTAAATTAAAAAAAAGATTTTTTTTTTAGTAGATAAGCATTAGAAATTTGGAAGTAATTATTGTGTATATCTAAAAAGGGTAAATTTGACTTAGTTGTGATAATTAAGGAATAGAGTGTAAATACTTTTGGAAACAAGATGTGTAATGTCTGCACACTTAAGTTGAGTGATTATTACCCCCCACCACTCGATAAATACTACACGTCCCCAACTCTCTTTCTCATCCAGTATTTCACTCAAATTCCACTGTCAAATTACCTCCCATTTGTTGATTTTGAGATTTTAAGATTAAGAAGTTTATAAAACATTCGGGTGATCCTAGTCATAAAGTTCTTCTTCTATTTGTGTATTGATCCGTGTTCATCTTGGTGTCATTTCTTCTTCAACTAGTAAGGTTAAATATTAATTTTTTTATATGTTTTTTGATCAAATTAATAAAACAAGAACATAAGACACATTGAAATTGGGATTGGCGGTTTTTTCTTAATAAAAAACTAGGCAGAATTTTGGGTTGTGTTCAACAGATCATAACTCAAAGAAAAAAATAGATATTAATTTGTTTCTGTAGTCTAAAGGGAGCCAAACGAATATCTTTCTAAAAATCCGGCCTCAAGTCAAATGGAGGTAGGTTAAGGTCATTTTTCTAATTTACAAAGAAAAAGTGTCAGTTCTGAAATAACTCGACAAATTTTACATTTAACAGGTTTGAATTATAATAATAATCACCATAGGAATTATTGAATAGCTAATTTTTGGACATAGTGTAAACTAAGTAATATGTGTGTCCTCTGTTGATTTTCTTATAATTATTTAAGAGGTTTAACCTTGGTTTCAAATAGACGTAAACTTTTCGTAAGTTTCTGACCAGACCGTTTTGGGACTGTTTTGAGTAACAAGGGTCAATGGACCACTTAAAATTCGAATCGATTAAATTCATTTTATGGGGACACATTAGACATATCATAGGTACCTGAGATTTTGTGGTTGAATTTTTAAAATGTTTTAATGATTTTTAAGTCAGAAAGTCATGTTAATTTACCTAGAAAATTTGTAAAGTATATTTAAGCCTATAGAATGATAGTAACCTTTGAAAACTTTGAGAGAGGTCAATCGTAATTTAATAAAAGTACACATAAATAAGCATATCTTGTAGAGTTGGTGACTTGATTAAATCTCCGTCTATTTGTGGTCTATCAATATTCAAATAAGTACAGGATATCTGAATACTTTGCAGTCGTACTTAGAACATCGGTACGATATTCCGTCCTTTCATAAGGACATTCTTTCTTTCATGATTCATCCCCAGAAACTGTCTATGCTTCCCCATTTTTTATGTTTTTTAGACATGATCCTTTAACATGTTTCGATTTCAAACCCTCAACTTGTATCTTGTTATTACGAGCTAGGTCCTTGTGGTAATAGAGGTTTTATAATTTGGCAAGAAAGGCCCTTGAGGTTGCATCATGTTATTACACATACAGTCCATAGTCCATAGAGGACTAACGGCCATTGGTTCATGGCTGTTTTAGGCTAACAGCAGTTTAAGTGAAATGGGCTTAAGTTGGCAATTTGGGCCTGTGTATGACTTAAAGGGGATTGGGCCATTTCATTGCTTTTGGTCTTCATATAATATTTAAATGGGCTGACCCGGCCCATTAGATGGGTACGGGTGGGCCTATTTAATATTTCTTCGGTTTCGACGTTGACCTTGACTTTGACTTTTCGGTCTTTGGCTTCGATTTGACTTTATCTTTTCACGCTTTTCCATTCCGTGCTCGGTTTTGTCCGTTTTTGCTTGATTTTTCGTCCTTTTGTCGGATATCCGTTTCCTGCACAATATAAGTGAAAACATACAAATACAATGTATTTTTGGGTACGTTTTTGGTCATTTAAGTCCGGTTTTAGTGGAAAAGGGTATGTGTAATTAAGCACATACCAAAATCCCCCATACTAAACTATTGCGTGTCCTCACGTAATGCTATAAGTAAGCACTTAGGAAAACTAAGACTCTCGATCCCCCTCGACTAGTAACCTTGACTTGTAGCTAAGTGTTCGTCAAGGGAAAATAAAGAATCATAAGTTTTGAAAAGCCCCGTCTTTACCATTTTTAAATATATACTCTTATTCCTACACATATTTTTGTATATATATTTTTTCATTTTTTCTCTTTTTTTGTATTTTTCTTTTTAAGCAACTAACTAACTTATTTGACTTCCGTTATTTTATAACTTTTAGGGATCATAGAACAAGATGCATTTCGATCCGAGAATGCCCCAAAAAGGATAAATTCATCGTTCCCGACTTTTCATTTATTCCAAACCAAGCTTAAATACTCATATTTGTAACTTGTGAACTTTTCACTCCCGACAATTATTATATCTTAGGTTAGTGTGCTTATTTCGAATTTCAACCATAGATCAACGTTTTGCAAAATTTCTATACGTCATGTTCCACCCAACAAGTAATAAGTTTGAAGGCGAGATCATCCCATGTAGCGACTTTTGTCTCAGCACATCCTAACCTTGCGGCTAAGTGACCAGGCTTTTGACACCCCATAGAGACTAGTATCGGGACTCACGGACCTTCAGTTTCAAAAACTCATAGGCTTCCCGTATATACATAGAATTACAACTTAAAATGCAATAGTCTTAGTTCAAAAGCATATTTAAATTTAAGAAAAAGAGATTTCCCTATATTTATTAATTCACGTTTACTACACTTACTATAATTACACATCCATTAAACTAATGAAATCCTTGACCTTTTAGAAGGCTGCAGCATCGGTTGTGAGCCGGCAAGATGCACCAAACTTTTATTAGTCTCGGATAATTACTATGTGCCTTATTTAGAAGACTGCAACATCGGTTGTGAGCCGGCAAGATGCAGTAAACTTTTATCAGACCATAGTTTATTACTCCCTCCGTCCCATTTTTATTGTCCACGTTTCCTTTTTGAGATGTCCCAATTTAATTGTCCACTACTAAAAATAGATAGGAAAGTTTGATCAAGTTTACTATATTACCATTGTTTGAAATTATTATTACAAACTTTAAAGAAGACTTTAATTAAACAGCTAAGGGTAAAACTGTCTTTCTGTCAAAAAGTAAGAAAGAGAAAGCAGTAATAAATGCACTTTTCTTAAACTGTGTGTTTTTTGTCAGGGGACAATAATTTTGGGACGGAGGGAGTATTATTATTACCACATTTTTTTTCATTTTTTTTTATTTTTTTATATTACCAAGATATAGAGAAAATTTCTTTTTAGAAAATTTAAGTATAAATTTGAACTAAAATTATTGATATCATCCATACTTCAAAAATTGTTGATTTAAGTTTAGTTTTCGAAAAGAGCACGTATTATTAGTCCGGTTAGGAGCTTATGGGAGAAAAAGCCACAAATTACACACATGAGCTTGTAAGATTTCCAAATAATCATTGTTTAGCATCTAACTCATAATTAACTCTATCATTTTTCGTTCTTCGCAAAGATCCGCGAATGCTTAGTCTAAAAGTTAAGGAACAAGCTAGAGCTCAACACGCTCGACCGAGTCAAAATTTATTCTTATTCTACCCAGCAGGAAAGTCAAAATTGTGACAAAACACTTATTTTGTTTTTGAAATTTTTTAAATTTTTTTCATTTTTTTGGTATTTTGGTGGTAAAAACGGGATTACGTGAAAACAACGACTGCAGGCACAATCAAATCGATAGATCCCCCATACTAGAACTAAACATTGTCCTCAATGTTTTAAGAAGGGTCTCTACGTAAATCCTAAGCCGTTTATTAAGTATGCTTAAAGATAAACGTTAGTCGATAAGATTTGGATATTGGATTCCCAAAATGAAGCTGAGGATTTGAAGCTCTTGTGAACGAAGGACAAAACCACGAGCACGAGAGGCTTCAAAAATCCGGGACAATCCTGGACAATCATCACAAAAACACAAGCACACGAGAATGGAAGAGGCACACCTCCTCACGTTACAAAACACTTATTCATTACTACCATTAATATTAGGATAAGCATGGGTTGCCTCCCACGAAGCGCTTGTTTAAGGTCACTTAGCTTGACCCGATCCCCGAATTCATTGGTCCTTGGGGAAGGTTTGGAGATCCGGGACAACCATATGTGGTACGTCCCCTCCAAAGTAGTGCTTAAGTCTATGACCGTTCACCTTGAAGTTTGGCCCGTCGGTTTGAGATAACTCGACGGTGCCATAAGGGTACACATGGGCAATGGTGAACGGCCCGGTCCAGCGGGTTTTAAGTTTACCTGAGAAAATTTCATAGAGAATTTAAAAAGAAGGACTCGGTCACCAACGTTGAAAACGCGGTCGTGGATCTTCTTTGTCTTCTCTTTGTAGATCAAAGAGTTCTCGTAGGCTTGATCACGAAGTTCATTTAATTCATTGAGTTGAACTTTTCGGTGATCACCCGCGGACTTAAGGTCAAAGTTTGCATGCTTCAAGGCCCAATAGGCTTTGTGCTCGAGCTCGATCGGTAGATGACATGCCTTTCCGTACACGAGCTTGTAAGGAGTACACCCGATGGGTGTTTTGAAAGCGGTACGGAAGGCCCAAAGTGCGTCATCTAATTTATCCGACCAAGAGGCACGATTCTCGCCTACGGTCCTTTCCAAGATTCTTTTTAAACCACGGTTGGAGACTTCCACTTGCCCACTAGTTTGTGGGTGATACGCGGTAGCAAGACGGTGAGTGACACCGTACTTAAGCATGACCTTCGCGAATTGGTCATTGCAAAAGTGCGTACCGCGATCACTAATGATAGCGCGGGGAGTTCCAAACCGAGCAAAGAGAGATTTCAAAATTTTAACAACAACTCGGGCGTCGTTGGTGGGGAGCGCTTTCGCTTCAACCCATTTCGACAAGTAATCGACCGCCACGAGTATGTACTTGTTCCCTCGTGAAGACGGGAACGGTCCCATAAAATCGATGCCCCAAACGTCGAAAATCTCGCAAACTTGGATGGCATTTTGTGGCATTTCATCACGTTGCGAAATTTTGCCATGACGTTGACAAGAGTCACAGGATTTGACCAAGTCATGGGCATCACGATAAATTGTGGGCCAATAGAAACCGGAGTCAAACACCTTTTTGGCGGTGTAGTTCGGGCCATGATGTCCCCCGGTGGGTCCATTGTGGCAAGCCTTAAGAATATCAATGGCTTCTTGGCTGTGAACACACCGCCGGATGACTTGATCCGCACAGATTTTGAACAAATAGGGGTCGTCCCAAAAGTAATGCTTCACGTCTTTGAAGAATTTGTTCTTTTGTTGGGACGACATCCCTTTCACAACAAAGTTCCCCGCATGGTAATTAGCAAAATCGGCAAACCATGGGGTACTAGAATCACCACGAAAAGATACCATACTAAGTGTCTCGAGAGGAAATGTTTCATTTATTTCCTTTTTATCGAGCACACTTTGGTGAGGATTCTCTAATCGGGACAAATGGTCGGCGGCGAGGTTCTCGGCTCCTTTTTTATCACGGATGATGATATCAAATTCTTGAAGGAGGAGAACCCACCGGAGCAATCTCGGCTTTGCATCTTGTTTTGCAAAAAGATATTTTAGAGCCGAATGATCCGTATACACTATGCTTTTTGACAAGACTAAATAGGACCAGAATTTCTCGAAAGCATACACCACGGCAAGTAATTCTTTCTCTGTCGTGGTGTAATAAGCTTGAGCATCGGTCATAGTTTTGCTTGCATAGTGTATAGGCTGGAAATGTTTTGTTTTTCGTTGCCCCAAGACTGCACCTATTGCAAAATCACTCGCGTCACACATGAGCTCAAAAGGTAGGTCCCAATCGGGGGCAACTAATATTGGTGCTTCGGTCAATTTTTTCTTAAGTGTTTGAAAAAAAAAAAAAAAAAAACAAAAAAAAAAAAATAAAAAAAAAAAAAAAAAAAACAAAAAAAAAAAAAAAAAAAAAATAAAAAAAAATTTCAATTACACTCTTTGGAGATGAAGAACGGAGTTCCTTTTTTCAAGAAGACGGGTCATTGGCCGGGTTATTTTTGAGAAATCTTGAATAAATCTATGATAAAACCCAGCGTGACCAAGAAAACTCCGAATTCCTTTGACGGTGGTGGGATGAGGCAGCTTAGCAATAACATCAACTTTAGCTTTATCAACCTCAATCCCGTTCTTGGAAATCTTATGGCCAAGGACAATTCCTTCCTTGACCATAAAGTGACTCTTTTCCCAATTTAGACAAAGATTGGTGTCTTCACACCGTTTAAGCATCTTGTCCAAATGGGAGAGGCAAGTTCCGAATGAATTCCTAAAGACCGAGAAGTCGTCCATAAAGACTTCCATTGTTTTTTCGATCATATCATGAAAAATAGCCATCATACACCTTTGGAATGTGCCCGGTGCATTGCATAACCTAAAAGGTATGCGACGATAGGCGAACATTTCATAGGGACACGTGAATGTGGTTTTTTCCTGATCTTGAGGGTCGATGGGAATTTGAAAGTAACCCGAGAAACTGTCGAGAAAACAATAGTATTCATTTCCCGCTAGTCTCTCAAGCATTTGGTCCATAAAGGGCAATGGAAAGTGGTCTTTACGGGTAGCTTCATTTAACTTTTGGTAGTCAATGCATACACTCCATCACGTAACCAATCGAGTAGGAATTTGTTAGCCTCAATTTATTGAGTCGAACAAGGAAGCTCGGTCACTCTACGATGGAGCTTCGGTCTTTAATTAGTTAATGTTGTAAGAAAATAATATCGGGAATCGGGCTCGATAGTTAATCTAATATTGTATATGTTTCGGGTTTAATCCCAAACAAAACCCGAGCCCGGGTCCTAGTTAAATATCCCACGCGTCGTAGGGATATATATATAGATATTTTCATATGAAAATATCTAAGAAATCACAAATATCTAAATCTAATTTCTATCTTTTTCTCTCATCTCTCTCTCCTCTTCTCTCTCTCTAAACCTTTATCTCTTTTTCTTAGTTCTTGATCCGTGTTGTGATATATGAAGTGAAGTGTTAAATCGGGTTCCTACAATTGGTATCAATCGCCTCGGGTGGATTTCGTGGTTTTTTTTGTTGTTGTAAGCCTATTGGATTCGGCAGTTGGGTTGCTTTATCACTCGGCAACCATACCTTTTTCGTGGCTCATTTTGTTGTTGGAAACGCCAAGATTAGAGCTCACAATCTCTCGGCTTCATTGGGTTATTCAAAGTGATACTCGGGTGAAAAGAAATCACTCGGAAACATAAACATTTTTTCGTGGCTTAGTTTGTTATTGGAAACGAGGAGAAGAACGAATAGGTGGTAAAAAGTCACGATCAACCGAACGAGCGAAAACGTTGTAACGATCGAACGAGCGGGATCGAACTAGGTGATCGAACTACGTGATCGAACGAGCGGGATCGAACTAGCGTGATCGAACGAGCGATCGAACAAGCGTGATCGAACGAGCGATCGAACTAGCGTGATCGAACGAGCGATCGAACAAGCGTGATCGAACGAGCGATCGAACTAGCGTGATCGAACGAGCGATCGAACAAGCGTGATCGAACGAGCGATCGAACGAGCGATCGAACGAGCGGATCGAACGAAGCGATCGAACGAGCGATCGAACGAGAGGATCGAACGAGCAAATTTTTTTTGGACCGAACGAAATTTTTTTTGAAATTTTGTGTGACGAAAAGGGTTTCAGTAAAACGGCCATAACTTTTGATCCGTAACTCCGTTTCAGGCCCGTGAGCTCTCAAATCGAAGAGAAAAACGAGACGGATCACGCTGTAACCACCCTTTGGCAGGTTAAGGATTTTTCGAGGCCCAAAAAGCTTGTTTTCAGTGATTTATTGACATTTTTCAGTTTTTTCTGGAATTTTTGGCCGCTGATTCCGCATCAAATCATTCACGGTTTTCTATTGATTCTGTAAAATCCCGTTAATTCATTTATCGGTTTTAATCATAGACGTGTAAAATCCCGTGAACGTGAATTGCTTACAAAACCACAACTTCAATCACAATATCCACTTAAGATCCAACAAAATCTTTCACACTTCATAATTCATAACTAATCATTCATCATGTCTACTCCAGTAAATACATCCTCCACAGATAGCCAAATGCATAACAATATAATGGCAGCTGGTTCAAAAGAGCGTCCACCGATGCTTGGACCAGGAAGATATTCTCAGTGGCATTCGCGTTTTCTACGATACCTTGACACTAAATCGAATGGTGAATATCTGAGGAAGTGCATCTTTGACGGTCCATATATGCCTACAAACGTACTCATTGCAGCAGTTGAAGCAGCAGAGAACATTCTACCAGTAGCTGCACATGAAGAAGCTGAGACAATACACAACATGACAGCAGAGAACAGACTTTACTTTCAAGCTGAAAAGGAAGCTATTTTCTTGATTTTGACTGGTATTGGGGATGAAATTTACTCAACTGTTGATGCATGCAACACATCTAAGGAGATGTGGACCGCCATTGAAAGGCTACAACAAGGGGAATCGTTGAACGTACAAGATGTAAAGACCAATCTATTTTGGGAATTTGGGAAGTTTACTTCTAGAGATGGAGAATCCATGGAGTCTTATTACTCCCGGTTTTATAAACTGATGAATGAGTTGACAAGGAACAACTTGCAAGTTTCACCAATGCAAGTGAACGTTCAATTTCTTCAACAACTTCAACCAGAATGGTCAAGATTTGTGACGGTTGTCAAGCAGAGACAGGAAATAGACACGGTCTCATATCACAAGCTGTTTGACGTTCTGAAGCAGTTTCAAAACGAAGTTAATGATATCCGTTCTGAGAGATTAGCCAGAAGTGCAAATCCATTAGCACTTCTTGCGGCTGCTCAACCATATTCAGATAACTACTATCAGGCACCAAAACCTCAAAGATCGAATGCACCATCATACATGCAATCTTCTTCCACACGACCAAGTGCGTCTACCAGACACAAAGGCAAAGAGATCGCCAAACCAGTTACTCCTCAATCTGAGTCCGTTTCTGAGGAAGACAGTGATCCAGAACAAGCTCGGAGGGATAAGGATATGCAAAAGAACTTGGCACTCCTTGCTAAGTATTTTAAGAAGCTGTACAAACCTACCAACAACAACCTTCGAACTTCTTCAAACTCCAGGAACAAGACTGAAGATACCACACCAAGGTATAACAACGACAATCAGTCAGGGCAGTTTGGGAATCAAAGGACGATGACAGTTGCTGGGGCTAGGGAAACAGTAGGCAGTCCGGTAGTGCAACAAAATGGGATACAGTGCTTTAACTGCAAGGGATTTGGACACTATGCCAGGGAATGCAGGAAGCCAAAGCGGGTTAAAGACTACGCGTATCACAAGGAGAAGATGATGATGTGCAAACAAGCTGAACAAGGTGTTCCACTTCAAGCTGAGCAAGCTGATTGGCTAGAAGACACGGATGAAGAGATTGATGAACAAGAATTGGAAGCACATTACAGTTACATGGCAAAGATTCAGGAGGTCTCACCTGAAGAATCCAGTTCTACTTCTTATGACATGTCCGAAGAATTGTTTGTTTTGAACGGGGTAAGCAATCGTGCTTAAGCTCAAAGTTGTCCGCGGTGATTTCGGGCACAACGATGGCATCCTCGTAACCCACGGTGGGTGCTTCGAGCAATTGAGCCATAGTACGAGTATCATCCATCGTAACTACGGGAGGAGCTTGATTTTCAATTGGTTCAAAAAAGATTGAATGGTTCAACAAAAGTCGGTTGGACTTGTTGTTGTTGACTGGTAGAGTTACGAGATTGAGAAACAGTCGCTGCACTAAATGTAAAAAGAAATTTATTACTAATTTTTGTTGGGTTTTTTTTATGTTATTCAACAATGTATTCACAATAAATTTTAAATACGGACAATGAGATAAGACACTTAAACCTAATAATCAACTCGCTTCTCGGTAACTCTTCAAAAGAAAAACGCACAAAGGAGTTTGTTTAACTTTAAAAGGTGAGCCGTACGTCGCGAGAGACACAAAAGGTAAGTTTTTGATCTTTGGTTCGGGAACTTATTAATGGATAATACTTCAATTGAAAGTATTATATGTTGGTGTTCTTTTACCAACTTGGTAAAAAAAAATTATTTCTTTTTTTTTTGGACAATTTTTTAATTTTTGTTTTTTTTATTCTTATATATAATTATACTAAATAAAAGAAAAATCTTTTTGTATATATTTTTTATAAGAAATTAAACAAAATAACTTCACACAGAAGGATCTTCAAACAAAAATTTTCAAACGGCTTCAACAATCGTAGACAATCCTCCCCGGCAACGGCGCCAAAAACTGATCAATTTGAATCAAATACCTTTTATAAAATATAATTAATATATAAATATAAAAATACTTATATAAATATATAAATATAAGAGGGTAAGAATCAAAAAATCACAATTATAGTAATCCGGGAGTATGATTCCCGGGTCATTTCCCCAACGAGGAATGCAATTGAAAGCCGAGAGTCATTTTGAGAACCGATGCTTGAATGGAACAAGATTGATATTGGTTTTCTAAAACTACGGGAAAAATAAGGCAAAATCTTAAAAACAATTAAGGTAAGACAAAATTTAACTAAAAACGCAAAACGGGAATCCTAAACGGGACCTAAAAACCCTAAATTAACAAAATTAAGTCCTAAAATGATCTTTTTGGTTTTTATAAGTCTTAATTGACTAAAAAGCTAGAACAAAGAAAACTAGATCAAAAACGAAAAAGATTAAGGTTTAAAAACTCTAAAAACATGAACGGGATTCAATCCCGTTCTTTAAAAAATAAAATTTTGCAATTTAAAAAACGCTCTTCGAAAGCAAATCTAATTTTTCCTTAGGTTCTAAAATGTTAAAAGAAAATTTTCTAAAAAAGAATTATATTTTTTTGACTTTTTTATAATTTTTTATGAATTAAAAACGATTCTAATGAAATTAAATGTTTAAAAATACTAAACAATTTATAAAAAAACTGGAAAAATCATGAAAAGGAGCTCGAACAGTGTAGAACCTTAGAAAAATAAGATGGGAAAATCAGCTTATCGAATAAGCTGTGAAATAAGCCAAAAGAGGCTTATAAGCTACTTAGTCTAAATGAACTATAGAAACATTGATTTTTTTTGCAAACGAACAATCGAAAAAGTCCCCAGGCAATGGTAGTCATGGGTGTGAGTTTGTGTAAAACGTTTGGGTGTGGGTTGAGGTCCCAGGTTCAAGCCTTGCTCACCTGGGGCTTCCCCTAATCCCAAACGTTTTTGTTTCCCATTTTTTACAACTTTTTAAACCACTTAAAAATAAGCAACTTTTGCAAAACAACTTTTTTTATAAACCTAAAATAAGCACAGAAATAAGCTTCTAAAGTGACAGAGTGCTTATACTATCTAAATGACTTAACTGTTTTAACTTTTAAGACAAATAAGCAAATGCAAAAGAGAAATAAGCTAAATTAGATAATAAGCTATACTAAATGAGCAACAAAGAACAAAAATAAGCAACCAAAATAAGCCACAATAAGCTAAAATAGACAGATTAACTAAAAGGCTATAAAACTTAAAGGTTTTTAAGCTAAAATGCAAATAAGCTCAAATAAGCTTAAACCTAAAGGAAATAAGCTAAATTGAACTTAAACTATCCTAATGAGCAACACTAAACCTAAATAAGCAAAAGAAATAAGCAAATAAGCTCAGATAAGGCAAATAAGCAAAATTTCCAAAAACAGCAGGCAAAACAGCAAAGGGTCACTTTTGGGCTTAAAATTAAGCATCAAAATGGATCCTTATGGGAAACAGCTCATACCCCTAAAAAGCTTATCCAATAAGCTATTTAAATCAGCAAAGAAAAAGCATTTTGAAACTCAAATAAGCACTTAAAAAGCTTCATGAAAAGGGCATCTCACACTGATTCAACACTTAGACAAAATTTTCAAACTTTTGCAATCTTAACAAAACACCAATTTTGAGCTTAAAAATAAGCACCTAAACAGATCCTTATGAACTTCTAACCTAAAAACAGATGAAGATTTGACCTCAAAGAACTTATAGCAACAATCAAAACACAGTTTGAAATTCAGAATAAGCCACAATGAGCATTTGAAAAAGCATTTTCTTCTTTTTTCAAAAACTTAACAATTTTTGACAGTTTTGGCAAAAACTCAAACAAACAAATGCAGACTATAGAGCTTTGTTCTAACCTGTTTTTAACACATGAATAAACACAAAAACTTCACAAAAGCAACAAAAAGCAAAACACAATCAAATAAGTAACTAGAAATAAGCTTAAACCAACAGATTCAAACCACAACTCCTCAAAACCTTGGTAATGAGTTTTACTACTTAAAAACTTCAACAAACTGATTTTTAAGACTACTTTAAGCTAAACTAAACTGACTTAAGTGTCAAATTGCAATTTTAAAAAAACCCACTTTGACACCATTTTAAGCAGTTAAACCAAACACCCCTTTAAAACTGTTTTTACCAATTTTAACTTAATAATTTGATTTTTAGTGAACAAACCCTGAAGACCAGATTATAAATAGCTTATAACAAGCCCAATGAACAGCTTTTAACACTTAAATAAGCATCAACAACAAGATTAAAGATTATGCAATTTCAAAAGCTTAAATGGACAGATTTTAAGATTACTTGCACAAATGACATAGAAACATGAAACAAACATACATAAGCATTAAACAGCATTAATAAGCATAAACAAACAAATAAAAACAGGTAATAAGCAATACTAAGCAAATGATAAGCTAAAAATGCAAATAAGCTAAAAATAGAAAAAGAGGGTGTACCTTTGTCCTTTGCTTAAACAAGGACACAAATGCTCAATAGAGCTTATCAACAAGCTCTGGCTTGTTTACACAAGCCAGTAAATAACATAAGCCCTTCCATTTCAAGCTTATCATCCAAGAGCTTTTTGAGTGATTTTTTTCTTTTTTTAGTTTAAAAAAAGTGGAATTAGGCACTATAAGTTATATGAAAAAAACTTATAGTGCATATGTCAGAAGCTTTAAGTAAGATTTAAAACAGGTTATGTGAGCTTATGAGAGAGCTTATAAAGAGCTTTTAAAACATAAAGTGAGCTTAAAACTTGAAAACAGATTTAGAACCAAACTTCAAATTTCATTGATTTAAAACATTACAAGGAAAAACAAAAGTATATTAAGCTAATTTAAGACTAAAAGTAAGCTGAAAAATAACTAGGTAAAAAGTATTAGTGCCCAGAGGCTTACAATGAGACCTATTTATACCAAGCTTAAGAATATTCTAGGTCTTGTGCTTCTTTGCTGAGAGGCTTTGCAAGTGTGCTTGTTGTGTGAGAGAGGTCTCAAATCAATCTTAGAGAGCCGTCCATAATTAGAAGTGTTCCTAAGTTTAATGATTCAAAGCTCTTAAATCCTTGTCATTTTCCTGAATGAATGGAGATTGGAGAGATTGCCAATGGCGAATTGGTGGCAGAAGGTATGGGGGTTGTAAGACAAGTATAGAAGAAAGGTAAAAGTGTGTTGTCTGTTATTTGGCGGGTAGTGAGGACAGGGTACTGAAGAAGATGAACAGTGTTCCCAGGTTATTTTGAAGTTTGGATAATGTCAGGAAAGGTCCCTGAAAGTTATACATAGTATTGCAGGAAAAGTCCTTGTTTGGTGCATCTTTGGTCCTTGGAGTTTGGGTTTGGTTTGCACCGTTAGTCCTTAAAGGACTAACGGGGGTTTTTATAAAGGTAACGGGTTTAACGGGGTTATAAGGAGGGTAGTTAACAGGTGTTTTGGTTTTGGGCTAGATGTTTAGGCCGGTCATGGCTTAAGAAAAAGGACTTTGGGCCTTTTTGTAAGGTTTAAGGTTTAAAAGTGTATAAGTGTGGTTTTTGTCCCGGCCCACTAGTGGTAATACGGGTGGGCCCACTTTGGCAGTTTAGTTTTCGGGTTCGGTTTTTGATCTCTTTCAAATCCACCTTCCCGGGGTTGACTTTTACTTTTTTGTACTTGGCTTTGATTTCGACATTCTCTTTCACGCCCTTTTCCGTTCTTTGTGCCTCGTTTTTTGTCCGATTTGGCTTCGATTTTTGTCTTTTCTTAGGATATCCATCCTGCTAATAAAATGTAAAACATACAAATTCAATGAAATTTTTGTATGTTTATAGATCATTTAAGTCCGTTTTAAGTGGTCAAAGGAATGTGTAATTAATTAAACACAATACCAATAACCCTTTATTGTTATTCATGCATTGTGCCAACGGTGCGTTTGTCATTTTATCAAAGGAAAAATGTCCAAATTGTACTTATGAAGATGGAAATCCAATTGATTTCTCAACTCCGTACACTTTTAATGATACTCAAAAATTTTTCCGACCACCCACACACAATAACCAATCTTTTGTTGATATTTGAGGGAACGATGCTCGCTATGGTCCCTATTGTATATTTACACCGCAAGTTCCAAACCCGGAACAATGCTACAATCAAAACTATGATGAGTTTCCACAAACTTTACCAAATTTTCAACAACAAAGTCTTTGTTGTGAAAATTGCGGGGGTCCTCATGCGCCTTTTGAATGTCAACCGATGAATCAAAATTTTCACGATTTCGGTTTTGACCAAATTCAACCCCCGCAGTCTCCCGTCATTCATCAACCATCCTCAGTAAAAGAGCATAAGAAGCTTTTGCAATGTCCCTAGAAGGACTAATGAAATCAATAGAAAACTTATCTAAAGAAGTTTAATCGTAAATTTCTTATCAGAAGAACTCGAAGGTATTATGCAAGCTTGGGATAAATTTCTTGAAATTAAGCATGCTCAATCCGAGGACGTGCAAGAATTGCTTAACAAACTTATTGAAGATGTGCAAAGTATAAACAAGGAGTTGGCAGAATTTACTAATACTCCAAGTTGGAATTTGCCTACCTCATCTTATGATGATGACGATGACGAAGAAAGTTCTATTCCCTTGAAAGATATCATTATTTCTGGACTTCCTCCGTGTGTTGCAATCACACCCGTTTTATTTACCAAGGAGCCCATTAACTCTCTCATAATGGAGGATGAGCATCTTGGACACTTGAATTCTGCAACGAAATCGGATGAATTCATAAAGTCTAGTGTCGAGAACCTTGTCCCTACCCCAAGTGATTCTGAGGATGCTTCCAACGGTCAGTGTGATTTTCCCGTTTGTAATGATTTTCCCAAGAGTCATCTTGTTGCTTTTTCTAACCCTCTCTTCGATATCGATGACGATTGTACCTCAAGTGATGATGAGTTATTTTCGAGGGATGACATTCCAATGAGTAATATTTAAAATTTTCTCTAAACCCCTCTTTGATCTTTGATGAAGAAATCATTTGCATCCTAGGTAAATCTAAGACCCAAAATGAGATGTTAGAAATATCACTTCAATTCCCCTGGAATTGATTCTTTGATAGCCGATCCAATCTATAGAATATTCTGCTTAATCGAAATACTTTGATTGATTCTTCTTCTAAGATTGATTCTCTTCTTGATGAGTTCGCCGGTAAACTCACTCTTCTCAAATCAATTCCATCGGGAATTGATGATGATAACCTTGATCCGGAGGGTGAAATTCATCCAGTTAAGAGGTTGCTTTATGATACCCATCATCTCCTCGCCCTCCGAAAGATTCTTAATTCACGATGTTCCTGATGCTATATTAAATAACTAACCTTTCTCTCCATCTCCTATCCCGATGAGGATATTTGACTCTCGACATAGAGGAAATTGATTTATTTCTTACTCCGGATGACTCGATGCCACCAGGCATTGAGACCGATGACTATGACTCCGAAGGGGATATCCTTTTCTTTGAAGAATTTCTTACTGCTGATTCCATTTCGCTCCCTGAGCATGAGTCTTTCCACTTTGAAAGTGATTATGATCCATCATCCCCTCGCCCTCCGGCGAAACCACCGGACGATGATGAAATTGAGCCTGTACGAGACTTTGACTACAAAAGTGTGGGTGATATTTCTGACACTATGGTTTCTAGATACCTAGGACTTTTTACCCACATCCACCCCACCCTTGTCCCCATGATTCAAACTTTGCTTCCATTTTCATCCGAAAATGTGGACAAAGTTCATCTCTTATCACATCGAGGCTTTAAAACTTCCAAGCTGTCTCTTCATGAAAGCCCGATGTTGATTTCTAGAGACAACACTCCAAATTTAGGTGTTCGTCATCTCCATTTCTATCCCCCTTGATCACCTCTAGTATGGGGGGAATCGGGTCAAGCTAAGTGACCTAAAACAAACGCTTCGTGGGTGGTAACCCATGCTTATCCTAGTATAATCGTAGTAGTAGTATGCTAAGTTATGTAGTAATGAATAATTTTTGTTGTCTGAGAGGCTCGCCTCTTCCATTATCCGTGCTTTGTTTTTTGTTGTGTATGTCCAGGATTGCCCAAATTTTTAAAGCCTCTCATGCTTGTAGTTTTGTCCTTCGATCACTCGAGCTTCACATCCTCAGCTTCATTTTGGGAATCCAATATCCTAATCTTATCGACTAACGTTTTTCTTTTGGCATACCTAATAAACGGCCTTAGATTTACGTAAAGACCCTTCTAAAAATATTGAGGACAATGTTTAGTTCTAGTATGGGGGGATCTTTTGATTTGATTGTAGCATGCCATCGTTGTTTTTTTTCGTAATCCCGTTTTTTACCACCAAATTTCAAAAAAAAATGAAAAAATTTAAAATTTTCCAAAAATAAAATAATGTTTTTGTCACAATTTTGTCTTTTTCCTGTGGGTAGAAATGAGATACATTTTGACCCGATCGAAGGCGTTGTTGATCTCTAGCTTGTCCTTAATTTTAACAGCGTTCGCGAATGAAACGAAAAATGATAGATTAAGTAGAGTTAGATGCTAAACAAGCATTATTTGGAAATCTACAAGCTCAATAGTAATTTGTGTTTTTTTCTCCCATAATCTTTCTAACCAGATTAATAATACGTGTTATTTTTGAAAATTAAACTTAAATCAACATTTTTTAAAGTATTGTCGATATCAATAATTTTAGTTTAAATTTATACTTAAATTTTCTAAAATGAAATTTTCTCTATATCATGGTAAGAAAAAGAGAAAAAAAAAGTGTTGTAATAATAATAATAAACTGTGGGCTGATAAAAGTTTACTGCATCTTGCCGGCTCACAACCGATGTTGCCAGTCTTCTAAATAAGGCACATAGTATTATCCGAGACTAGATAAACAAGTTTGTCTGCATCTTGCCAGGCACACAATCGATGTTGCAGCCTTCCTAAAAGGTAGAAGAATTTCTTTGTTTACTAGTATAATTAATGTTAAGTGTGAAATAATGTGATTTAATAAATATAGGGAAAATCTCTTTTTCTTAAATTTAAATATGCTTTCGAACAAAGACTATTTCATTTTAAGTTTTTCTAAATAAGCTATGTATATACGGGAAACCTAAGAGTTTTTGAAACCGAAGGTCCGTGAGTCCCGATACTAGTCTTTGTGGGGTGTCAAAAGCCTGGTCACTTAGCCGCAAGGTTGGGATGTGCCGAGACGACGAAAGTCCGCTAACATTGTATACTCGCCTTCAAACTCATTATTCTCGGGTGGAACGTGAAGCATAGAAATTTTGCAAAACGTTGATCCATGGTTGAAATTCAAAATAAGCACATTCACCTAAGATATAATAATTGTCGGGAGTGAAAAGTTTCACAAGTTACAAATATGAGTAGTGTTAGCATCTTAACTTATATTTAACGGTGATTTCGTTTTAAGCTTGGTTTGGAATAAGTGAAAAGTCGGGAACGATGAATTTATCATTTTTGGGGCATTTTAGGATTGAAATGTTTCTTATTCCGTGACCTTAAAAGTTATAAAAATAACGAAAGTCAAATATGTTAGTTAGTTGCTTAAAAAGAAAAGTACAAAAAAAAAGAGAAAAAGGAAAAATATAAAAGTATGTGTGGTAGTTAGTGTAAATAATAAAAATGGTAAAAATGGGGCTTGTCGAAGCTATTGATTCTTTCATACCCCTCGACGAACACTTAGCTACTTTTCGAGGTTATTAGTCGAGGGGGATTGAGATTCTTAGTTTTCTTAAGTGTTTACGTATAGCATTGCGTGAGGACACGCACATAAAATGCCATAAATATGCTTGTTTTTGTGTTTGTACTGTGTAGGTACCGGATATTCACTAAAGGACAAAAGAACAAATGCCAAACCAGACAAAACCGAGCACAGGATTTGAAAGACGCGAAAAAACCAAATGCAGGGACATAAATGTCTTATTGGGTCAACCCGTACCCGAGTTAATGGACCGGGTCAGCCCAATAGTATTTATATACTACTTTAAAAGCCTAAGAATCCAAAAATAGCCCAATACCCCTTCTTATTTAAATACTGGCCCATTCCCTTTTTGTTTACATCCTGGCCCAAACCATAACCCCCTAACAGCCGTTAAAGTCCACTTCCCCTTACACCTTACACCGTTAGTCCTTAAGGACTAACATTGTTAGTCCAAAAGGACTAACGGTGCAAACATCCTGCTAACCTCAAGGACCAAAAATGCAAAATACAGGGACGACTCCTGCAATCCCACTATATACCTTGAGGGGCCATTTTGTAAATTTCCCAAACCATCACACCCTGTTTATACCTTGCACCAAATGAAACCCAATCTTCTCCCCTGCCTAAAACCCTATACATACCTCTCCATCCCCTCCCCCACTGAACGCCTGCAACAAAATGCCAAATCCACTCAACCCAGACAAACCTGTCACTCTCACTGTTAGGAATTATTGTAAACAAACTTAAGTCTGGTAGTTATAGAGTTAAGTCTGGTTAGACATAGTAGTCTGCCAGTACTAAGTTAAGTCTGGCAATACTATAGTTAGTACACAAGCTGTCTCATATAGTGTAAAGACTGTTAAATGTAAACAGAATAGTTATCTTAAGATTATCTAGGAAAGGATATGCATTATCCTTTCTACATAACTCGCTTAGAAAGGATATACATATCCTTACACAACGCAGCGTTTGTAAAGCCCATTAGGGTCTCCTTTGTGAATAAAAGGGAACCCTCACTGGCAACAGAATGATTAGTATTAGATTAAAAAAGTATTCTAATGAGAAATTAATAGCAAATAGCAAAGTTTACATGTTTGCTTCTTAGAATTTGAATAATATACCCTCTTAGCACATAGAATCATAGCCAGTGAGTCCCCTCTCCTAGATTTGATACTTGATTTATTTCAAGTTAGCTATTGTCCCTACAAAATGCTAAAACATATCCAAAACTTTGGAACCTACAATGGTATCAGAGCCTCTAGAGGACTCAAATTAAGAAGAATCACAAGAACACAAACAATCACTTTCAGATCTAGAAAAATGTACTCCAACCTGCTAATGAAAATTTCTTTCTCTCAACATCTTAGTGAGAATGAAGCTTCATCAAAGGAAGAAGCATCAGAAAATGACCTACTTGCAACCAATAAAACCGAAAACAACAACAACAACAACAACTTCAATCCTACCACATACCACTAATCTCAAATATCAAACTCCTAATTCTGAAAGAAGGAGGAGTATGAATATATGGGCTATGGAGATAAGCATAACCTTAAATATATTGAGTAAGGGGGGGTGGGGAGGTGTGATGGTATGGTGGGGGGAGGGATGTGTGGAATGGGGGGAGCAGGAAGGAGAAAAAGCGGGGGGAAGGGGGATAAGGAGAGGAACGCTGTAGCGAGGAGCGGGGATGGGTGGCGGAAAGGGCTGGTGTTGTATAGGGGGGAGTGGGTGAGAGTAGAGAGCGCGGCGTCCAGGGGCGGCTGAGCGGCGCGGGGACGCGGGTTGAAGCGGAGGTGGCGGAGGGGGGGGGTATCGCGGCGACACGGTCGAAGGCGGTCGAGGCAGTGAGTAGTGAGGCAGAGGCTGTGTCCAGGGTGACTCGGTTGGCGATGGGTGGGGGAGAGTGGCGGGAGCCGATGCTGTACGAATGTCGAGTTAGGGCTCTCTATGTGTTTTTTGTGTGGTTATTTTTGTCTCACTTACTTGTGACTAAATATGAGATACTGATAGGGACAGTGACACACATGTTACATAGCGAGACAGTTTTAGCAGGCGATGTCACAGGGAGGGGTTTGTGTGTAGTGGTGTATGTGATGATGTGGGATATGTGTATAGGGGTTGAGGGCGGTGTTGATTGAATAATCCAGTCAGTATGTATTGAATAGACTTGGGTTTGTCATATTCGATGTAGATCTGCGTGGATAAGTCTTGTAGATAGCGAGATTCTATCTGCGAGGATGTGGCGATGATTTAGGTGAGTTACACACACACTGACACACAACAGTTTTATAGAGGATATGTAACATACACAACAGATGTTGGGTGTGGTAGATCTATACTGTTAGTTTGTTAGGGGGGTCTGGTGTAGACAAGGATTTGATTGGTAGAACAATAAGGAAGGATTTTGACATTGGGAGGACAGGGGTAGGGAGTGATGAGTAACATTGACTCTATGGGTGTATAGGAGGTGCAAATGGAGGGTGTGGTAGGAGGCAGATTGAGGTTAAGGTGGGGGGGGGGGGATACGATGTCTATACAGTATTCTTGTAATTTGGCGAGGTTTGGGAAATATTTGTAGGGGAAGGAAGGGGGAGAGGAGTGTGTGTGGTGGGGGATATAAGGTGGAGATTTTGGGAGTTGGATATTATGTGATTTTGATATTGGTATTGGGTTGGGGATGTAGGGAAATTATGTATGTATATAATGAGTAGGAGATTTTATTTTGGAATTTAGAGTTTGAAGCTGGTGGATGTTGTGGAGTGGGTGTATAGATTGGATTTTATTGATTTTTTTTGGTATTTATATGGTTGTAAGTTTATAGTTTTATGTGGACATTGAAAATGGAAAATAATCTGGAAGAATAGCAATGATTGCTATTCGAATGAAGAAGTTTTACAAGAAGACTAGAAGGAGAGTTCGAATTGATGGAAACAAACCTGTTGGTTTTGACAAAAAGAAGCTTGAATGTTTCAAATGTCACAACACTGGTCATTTTGCTAGGGAATGCACATCCAAGGGGACAAATGATGGAAAGAAGAGAGACTCATTTTATCAAGATCAAGGAGCTGGAAAGAAAGAACAGAATCAGAACTGTTTGCTGACTATGGATGATGGTGTTGTCAATTGGGGAGAACATACAGTAGAGGAAGAAGAGACAAATCATGCACTCATGGCTATCAGCTCAAATAATGAGGTATCATTATGTTCTAAAACTTGCATTGATTCATATAATAAGCTTAAAACACTATGTGATGATCAAATGAATCAGTTAGGTAAACAAGAAGCAAAAATACTTGCCTATACACTAGCTGTTAAGAAATTAGAAGCTCAAGTTGTTACTTTTCAAAAGCAGCAATTATCTCTAAATGAACAGCTTACATTTCAAGCAAATGAAATATATGCAAAAGATGAAAAGCTTAAAAAATATAGGAGAATAGGAATGAAAGTTGTAAAAGAAAAGGAACAATTAAAGAAAACAGTAGATTCATGGAAAAATTCTTCTAAAAACCTTTGGAAATTAGTTGATTCAGGTATGACTTCAAATAGTAAAGTTGGCTTAGGATATGAAATACAATCAAACAATGAGGTTTTAAGCTATGAGGAAGAAATGAATCGTACTGTGTTTAAGTGTACAGAAGAAGATTTTCTTAACAAACCTTTATACAGTAGATTTTCAAAGAACTAAAATTTTAAAAAGGATTTCCACATCCATTATATGGAGACTATACTCCTAAAACCACAAGAGGAAATTGACGATTCATATTGATTTTATGGTAAAAAGGGACCTCAAAAGCCTGAAATTAGTGACTCAGATGACAACTCCACTGAGCATTCTACCTGTCAATCAAATGACAGTGAAGGATCTTTTGGAAATCCCTCTAAGCACTCTTCTGAGTCTGAATCAGAAAGTATAAGTGTACCAAATGAGATGTCTACGTCTAAGTCTGTTTACACTAATGAAAAGTTGTGTCTGAATCAAAAGAAGTTGAACCTATTTTGCAACACATTAAAAACTCCTAGGCAACAAATGAAAAATCAAGGGACACTTGAAGTTAAAGGAAAGAATTGGAATAAAATGATGGAAAGAGAATTAGGAGAAGGTTACTTTTTCATCAAGAAAAAGTGTTTTGTTTGTGGAAGCCTAAGTCACTTGATCAAAGATTGTGACTTTTATGAAAAGAAAATGGCAAGAGAGGCTGAGCTTAAGAAACAAAGGGTTTTTACTACTGGTAACGGGGTGGCAAAACCAGTTTGGAAAAATGCAAACAGGGTTAATCGTGCTAATCACTTTATACCTAGACCAGTACAACTTAATACTGTTAGGCAAAATGTCAATTCTGTTAGGCCTAATGTTAATACTGGTAGAGCAAATGTTAATTCTGTCAAGACAAATGTTAATTCTGTTAGGCATAATGTTAATTCTGTCAGGACTAATGTTAATACTGGTAGATCTAAACAACCAGTACCTACCAATAACACAAACAGTTTTAGTCCTGTAAGACCCCAGGTGAATAAGTTTAATCAAAGAAGTAATTTTTCAAAATCACATTCACCTGTGAGAAGACCCATTGTTAGAAATACAGCAAGAATGACTTATTCTCATGCTGTAAAGGGAATTTGGAAGCACTATGTTAAGAACCTCAGCAGGTTATAATTGGAGGGGAACAAGACCAAACTCCAATTATAATAGTGGATCCAACTTTGTTAGAACTATAAATGTTAAAGGACCACAAGGCAGACCCAAGCCTGAAAAGGCCTGGGTCCCTAAGAGAAACTAATTTCTCTTTTTCATGTGCAGGATCATCCACTCAAAAACATGGAGGACAGAGGTATATTTGATAGTGGATGCTCAGGGCACATGACTGGTAACAAGGATCACCTGGATGATTTTGAAGAATGCAAAGGGGGATCTGTTACCTTTGGAGGTAGCAAAGGCTACATAACAGGTAAAGGAAGAATAAAGTTGGTAATTTAAGATTTTTGATAGTGAGTCCTTTTGTAAAAGAAACTTGGGCATTTTAATCTTTTTCAATATTCACAAATATGTGATAAGCATCACAAGGTCTTTTTTACTGAAACGAATGTCTTGTTTTGTCTCAAGACTTTAAGATGCCTGATGAAAATCAGATTACTTCTAAAAGTCCCTAAAGCAACACAATAATATAGTTTTGTTTATGAAGACACCTTCTCTCACAATAGATTATGCTTGTTTGATTGCAAAGCCACAACTGATGAAATCTAAAGTAAAGGCACAGAGGCTAGGTCATATAAATTTTTAAAAACTTAAACAAACTTGTGAAGGGAATCCTTGAAGAGGTCACCCTTCCAAGGTTTTAGAAATGACCAGACATTGATTGTTCCCTGCCAAAAAGTAAGCAACACAAGGGTCTCCTGTAAGCTAAAATTTAAAGAACAATCTACTGAGCCTGAACACACCTTTGCATATTGATCTTTTTTGACCTCTTTCTGTCAAAAGCATTAATCATGCAAGTTATGCCTTGTATTACTAATGATTGTACCACATTTAATTTGGGTATTTTCTTCTTAGGCAAAAGGATGAAACTAGTGGCATCCCCCCCCTTCAGAACTTCTTCATTAGACAAATGAAAACCACTTAATTAATAAGGGTTAAAATCATTAGATCAGATAAGGCATTGAAATTTAAAGAATAGGGATTCGCTGAAATTCTGTGGAACAAGGGAATAAAACAAGAGTATAGCAATGTCCAAAACTCCACAGCAAATGGAGTTGCTGAAAAGAAAGACCAGGACCCTATTGAGGCTGGCTAAACTATGCTAGCAGACTCACTTTTACCAACTACTTTTTGGGCAGAAGCAGTTAGTACTGCTTGCTATATCTTTAATAGGGTAAGAGTGACTAAACCTCAAAACAAAACTCCTTATGAGCTTTTATTTGCCCACAAACCAATTATTAGCTACATAAGACCTTTTAGGTGTCATGTTACCATTTTAGATACACTAAGTGTGCTTGGCAAGTTTGATGGAAAGTGTGATGAGGGTTTTACTAAATAACAAAGCCTTTAGGGTATATAATTTAGTAACCAAAAAGGTAGAAGTAAATCTGCATGTAAAATTTCTTGAAGAAAAACCTAATGTGAAAGGAGTAGGTTATAGATGGATTTTTGATATTGATTATCTCACTGATTCTATGAACTATATTCCTGTGTCTTTGGAGAATCAAACTAACCCACATGCAGGTACTTTAGAAGTGACTAACAGTGCATGTACTCTACAAACTCCTAATGCAAATGCTTCTGAGGAAGAAGATGAGGCTGAGGAGCTTATTGTTGTGCCTACAGTAGTCAAGCATACTGCAGCAAAAGTTGGACCAAGGAAGTCTTCTACTAATTCAAAGGCAGAGGAGTTTTTGACAGAGCTTCAAAACCTTAAAACACAAGAGAAGGAGGCTTATCCTACTGGCATTTCAGAAGATACTCCTGAAATTCTAGCTTTTAGAAGATAATTGGATGAACTTACTCAAAAGCATTTAAGGGAAGTACCTAAGAACAAAGGTACCAGTACTACTTCAGTTAATTCTGGTAGTGGACCAGTTAATACTCAACATGCTGATCAAGATGATTCAGATATGCTAGAGCTCACAATCTTTAACAAGCCTCAGAAAGGGATTTTTGATGAGGCTTCTTATGATGACGAGGGTATGGTCCATGATTTCAACAACTTACCAACAGAAGTAGCTGTTAGTCCCATTCCTACTCTTAGGATTCCCAACATTCACCCACAAAGTCAAATACTTGGTGATCCTAAGTCATCTGTGCAAACTAGAAGTAGAGTGCAACAACATTCAGGAGCACATGCACTTGTAAGTTATGTTCAAAAGCAGCAAAGGAACAATCACAAAGATCAACAACATTTTTTGTTTGCCTGCTTCTTATCTCAAGAGGAACCTAAAAAGATTTCTAAAGCTCTAAAAGATGACAGTTAGGTTGAAGCTATGCAAGAGGAGTTGGTACAGTTTTGGCTGCAACATGTTCTTTTTACTGAAACTGAATGTCTTGTTGTGTCTCCTGACTTTAAGATGCCTGATGAAAATCAGATACTTCTAATGGTCCCTAGGCAACACAATATGTATAGTTTTGATATGAAGACACATGCTCCTACAAAAGATTATGCGTGTTTGATTGCAAAAGCCACATCTGATGAATCTAAATTATGGCACAGGAGGTTAGGTCATATAAATTTTAAAAACCTAA
>BQNB010073999.1:0-31935 GCA_026074375.1 Tanacetum coccineum
TTGGCATTTTAAGTCCGTTTTTGGTTATTTCAGCTCGTTTTTAAAGGTAAAAGGTATGTGTATTTAAGCACATACCATACCCTAGAAAACTTAAATCGAAATGGAGCGGTCCAAACATTGTTAAAACGGTGTATCCGCATGGGGCTATAGAAATCACTGACAAGGACGGGTTTAGCTTCAAAGTCAATGGGCAACGATTGAAGAAATAATACAGAGGTGACATTGACAAGGAGGATGATGAGGTTATAGAGTTGGAGAATGACGCAACGAAAAGCTAAAGGGAGTCTAACTTAAAGACTCTCACAAAGACAAAAGTGCTTGTCGGGAGACAACCCGGAATGTAATTTTCAATTTTGTATCAATCCTGTCTTCCCAGACTGTCTATACGGCGTATCCAAACCCCATGTATACAGCGTATTGACTATCTAGATGTTATCTAGTCTTTATTTTCAGCACAGTCTATACGACGTATTTATTAAATGAATACAGCATATACAGGTATCAATACGACATATCCTGGGGAATGGATACGGCGTATCAACTTCCTGTACAGTTTTAGGTATTTATTTCGAGTCTAACCAAACGAATACACGAAGATAGAATTACATTTGTTTTCTGAGAATTTACACAGGACCTCGTGAAAGAAATATCGACGAATATTGGTGGAGAATTTACAAATTTGAAGATCTTGAAGTGTTGGAGTCTTGAAACTTCAAAGCGGCTGTTCAACACATGAGTTCTTGCTAATAAACTCAACAAGGAGAATATACCTAGCAAAATATAAGGGAAGTTTCTCATTCTATTTTTTTAATTCCTGTATTTAATGTTTTATATATACAACGAGGACGTTGTATAATTCAAGTGGGAGGATGGAATTAGAATGTTTACTTGTCCTAATTTTCACACTAAAATGCTTAAATTATGCTCAAATTTAAAAAAATTTCAAGCATACTTTTATGAAATTACATGTTACATAACCCGCACACAATAACCCTTGTTAGATATTGTGAGGATTTAACCTT
Organism: Tanacetum coccineum; assembly: GCA_026074375.1. Taxonomy (NCBI): domain Eukaryota; kingdom Viridiplantae; phylum Streptophyta; class Magnoliopsida; order Asterales; family Asteraceae; genus Tanacetum; species Tanacetum coccineum. Next base: position 1,023 of record BQNB010073999.1, read on the forward strand.
TCCGTTTCCAAATGTTTACCCAAATTCCACAAAATATGAGTGTGCCAGTGATGTAGTAGACTTTAGAACTTGGCTTGGTATATCTATTCGAGACCACAATGATAAGTACTATGGATTTAGATGGAGTAACTTGTTTAAATTGGTAAATTTTAGGATTACACCCAAATCGCCTTTACATGTTGCTTATTAACTAACTACACCGGTTAGTTAACCTCCCGTTTAAACCCTTTTCCACTCTCATCTTTAGAGTGATGATCCATTAGAACAACCCGTAGAGCCAATCCTTTAGGAATTTACACCAACTATTTGTTTCGTTACACCCTTACACCTTAACCTACCATGTTAGATTAAGTTTAATTTACAGTTGCTAGTTGCTTAAAGTGTAAAGTTTGTATTTCCCGAGTCTTGTGTCATTTTCTATCTTTGGTGTGGTTGGAAATTTGCACATTGCAAATGGGAATGTATATTAGTAGTCAAAACTCATGTGATTTTACTACCGTCACAATTATTGATGAAACCGAAGGACGAAGAATTACCAAAGAAATTATCCGAAATTATTATGATCGTGAAGATGGTGAAACTACACCAAGATTTGAATGTTTGTAAAAAAAAATAAAAAAAATGAGAAAAAATACAAAAAGAGAAAGAAAGTTTTGAAGATAATCGTTTTGTAATTACCGAAGGAATCACACGAAGGATCGATAAAAAAAAAAAAAAAAAAAATAAAAAAAAAATACTCGTCGATAGTCTAAAAATTTGACGATGTAAGTATTTCTACAAAAGTGGAAGATTATCAGCCACTTGCCTTGTAGAGTATGAAGTTTATGGTATTGATTGGAAGTTAAACCGTTACGGGAACGCCAACTTAGGTTGTTGTTTTTGATCATTGATCAAGACGTTGTAAATAGTTGTGTCTTTATCATGGTAACGGTCAGGAAATAAGTGTCTAGCAACTTGTACTTTAGTCTTAATCTATTTGTTTCTTGATTTTTATTTAACAACAATTTACTTCCCTCTCACCTAATGATTAGCCTATGGTTTTACGCGAATGAGGATTCATACGAACATGCATGTCTATTCCGGCGTTCCGGCCATGTATGCATGTCTTGTACCTCGTTGGTTTACGACTTTTGGTGAAAGTTAGAAGGTTCCTACCCTATATCATTCTTCATCCTAACCGTTGGTTAAATTCGAATGGGGATGTGATCGAACACACATGTCTATCCCGGTATTCCGGGTGTGTATGTGTGCTTCAGCTGCCTTGTTAGAGTGGTACTTCTGGTAAAAGATTGTAGAATGATCAACCGTACGCCTTCCATACAAAAACCCATATTTACCTTTATAAACTTGTTACAACTTAGCTTTAGCGGTGGAGATGTGTATCCTTGCCAAGATTATGATAGAATACTCGTCAAGACCGTGCAATTGAGCGAATTAGTTACATGTTACCACATAGATTAATTGAGTGATTTGAGTGTTTTCATCTTCCTATTTCGTGAGATGTTTGGTTGTGTACTTGTAATAGATCGAAAAAGTGCTTTAACGAAAAATATCCTTAGGGATACATTTTTATAAACTTCTAAAGGCTACTTGAGGACAAGTAGGATTCAAGTGGGGGGATATTTGATGACATCAAATAACGTCTATTTTATAACATCATTTATCCCATGTTATTGACCCATTTTGTATAGTTATTGCAAAGAATTGTTACTTAATCGTTTATATTTGAGAATTGCAGTAATTATGGAGTAATTGGTGAAAGATAGCAAAAGGCGCGCATTCTGGAGCTTAAATGAAGATATTTTGAAGATTACTATTCTGAAGACCAATACGCCGTATCCATCAAGGAAGATACGGCGTATCCGTGCCTGCACTCACCAAAGACCACAGAGGAATAAGCCCAATACGCCGTATCCAGAGAAGCTCAATACGCCGTATTCAAGATATGGAATCAATATAATATTCTGGAAGATATCAAGCGTGGTCCCTACTCCAAGAAATCCCCAATACGTCGTATCCAACTCTTGGATACGCCGTATCCAACCGACTTCCAGACCTTATAAATAGAAAGCTCAAAAATGAGTTTTAAGTGTGCTAAATCATATTCTCGATACCTAAACCATAAAAGTTAATTTTCAGAGAAGAAAAAGAGCAGAAGAGGTTGAGCAACGTATTCAATTCCATAGGAGACAACGTGTAATTCCATATACTTTAGTAATCGTTCAGTTTTTGGTATCATTCGTTAACTCGGTTAGTTTACCTTGGCTAAATAATTACTCTTGTATTTATTATGACGTTTGAAGGCTAATACCTTCGGGTATTAGCCATTATTATGATGATCTGTATGTTTGGTATTTGTTTATCTCGATTTCTTGATTTATCGTTGAGTGCTTGTTTATGTTTATCAATTTATACTTGTTTACGCGCTTTTGTATGCGACCTATCATTCAACTGGATCTAGTGAAGCGGACCAAGTGGATCTAGAGTCCGGGATAGCTCTCCATATAGTTATTTAAACATCTAGAATCATAGTTACACAAATATTGTCCTTCTAAGTCTGTGTCTAGGATACGCTTCGGGCCTAACTAGTTAATTGGATATTGCCAATGGTTTATTGATCATGTTGACTAGCAGGTGACCTAGATAATTTAACAAGTAACGTTTTGATTCCATTGGATAGTTGGACAAGTGGACTACTAGTGTATAAATTGCCATTAAGCGGTAAGTGGGTAAAGTCTCTATGAGCTGGGGTTTAACAAGATCACCATTGCTTTAATCCCTAAGATAGATTATAATTAGCAAATTAGGATGCTTTATGCGGATGCTTTAATTGTGACAGAATTAATGTGTATAGGTCTTAGGATGATGTAACGCCTAAGTCTTAAGAATGATATGCCACCTCGAGAGAAGAAATCATTGCACTAAATAAACAAACCAAACGATCCTAATCGGATTAATAATGTTAATACATTTTTTCTTATAATGAGGTTCGACCGCTCTTTATCTTTTTGTAATCAACTAGCCGTGGGGTAAAAGTGCCTTGACTTTATTTTATAGACACCTAACAAACCTGCCAGTCACTCAGGACCTGAAAAACCCCCTTTCCCGTTAGAATTAAGGATATAGACTGACATAGTTTAACATAGGTTAGATTAGAGTTATAACATAGATTAATAACCATGATATTAAATAAATGATAGATATAACCTCGCTTCAAGTGTTTCGAACCCCCCTACTTACCATGAAACAACTACCGATTGCCGGGTACAACTTGCCGTTTAAAAGTATTATTTGGTTTAGTTGGCAAATAATAAATTTAAAACTTGAATCATCTAAATATAACCGATAAACGACAGCACATCGAGTGCACAATTAGATGGGAGAAAAAGAGATTTGATTTTAATAATGTGTATTCTCGAGGTGTTATGCAATGTAATTACTTATTTAGATCGAATACATAATGAAGAGATTTACTTAATTTTTAGGATAGTTTTTGTTTTAGTTAACTTTTAGGATAGTTTTTGTTGTTTTTTTAATTTAGTTAACGGCTTTGTGAGGTTGGTGATGTGTGTTAAGTGTTTGATGCTATAGTTACTGCCTCGGTGATTGAGGAATTCAGTTTTAGCGTAATACGATTAGTGATGTGTTTTTAGCTTGGTGTGTTATTAGTAGGTTGTTAAGATAGTAAGGTACTAATGTTATTGGTCTCAAACTTCTGCGCTTTGGTTATTCGCTGATAATAATTATGAAATTGGTCTTTATAAACACTATTTGCTTTAATACTTGGTAGGACAAAATCGAAATTAGTTCCGTGCTTGGTGGACCAAAATCGGAATCAATTACATGCTTCGTACTCGAAAAACCAATTTAGAAAAACATAGTTATAGCGCATATTGGGAAATTAGTATAAGCGACCAATTTTGTAATCCCTGTTAAACCACATCGACCATTTTATGTGATATGTTTCTAATTTTTTTTATGTTTCAATTAGTTAATGGTACCTCACAAGGAATATTTTTGTCATCGGTTTCTACATGAATGAGTGACCAAAAGAGAAGAGAAAGTAGTAGAGACCGAGGAAGGGAAAGGGAGGAAAAAGATAGCATCAACAATAGACGTTGAAGCAGAGGTTGTGACAGAGATATGGGTTGGCAAAGAGAGCGGGACCGAGACTATTATTATGAGTATTACAAGAACTAGAAATCACTTCATGATAAGTTGAGATAATCATTTACCAGTTATTAGTCGTGTTTCGTATGTGAGAAGGTAAAAATGGTTCTCAGGGGTGGAACCATGCCATACACAATAGTGGATCAGCGAGATCAAACAGTGCAAGTGCTCCTTTTAAGACCCGTGTATACCAACGATGATAACCAGATACGAAGCTCTACATTAACAATATTTGATATCATATACGATGTTAGTATAATTTTTCCATTCATCATTATTCCTAGCTTCTCTAGCCATGTGTTGGGTCTCACGTATTTAATGACAATGAAACAGCCTATGATAATCTTCAATTCCAAATAGAATAAGAACATAAAATTACAAATTTGCTTGCGAAGTCGAGCAGTGTCAACTTCATTTAACTACATGATTTTAGAATGAATGTTGCGTTTAAAAAAAAGTTCTAAAAACATTTTTTGTGAGAGAGCTTTCTTTATGCAAAACAAACCATAATTTTGTTAATGAATGCAAAAGGTAACATGTTTGACACTTAAACAAATTTAAAGACTAACCGGTATACGTATTGATTTGATCATTTCATTAATTAGACGGCTAACGAGAAATATATCTTTAGCTAGATTATTGTTTCTGAGGTAGGTAAATACGTCGTTCTCATCAAAGTGGTTCCTTTAATATGTCAATCTCAACTAGACGATATTGTCGTTTCACCTTAAAGTTGTTCCTTTATGAATAATACATTTAGTAGTTTAAATTGCTGAAAATGACAAATATTTATGGATGTGCAGTTGAAAGTTTTCCATTATGGATCACTAGCTTGATAGTAGAGCCCTAGCATATTAGCGCATCATGAAAGCAATGGAAGTGGGGCAAAGAAGCAGGAACACTTTGGTCCTGTATGACCCTAAATCTCAGGCTGCCATTGTGGCCATTCGTTTGTGCCGTTAACTCCCCATGAGGTAACTGTATGATTTCCAAGGTAAAAGGGCGCCTGAACCTTCCTGCAAATTCTGTCAGATACACACACCAGTAAAATACACACACACACACATAAAAGACTTCTCATCAAACTAAACCCACTATCTAAAAATGAGTTTCAAGATGATAATCTTTTTCCTCAATATCTCAGTTCAAGATGGAGAATAAGAGGAAAAATCATAAGGTATGCCTTTTTATGGTACATTTTAATGGTTTTTTAATAAGATTTTGGTTTTAGTTTTCGATTTTGATTAAGTGATTTTAGATATTGATGTTTTTTTAATGAATCATTTTGGCAGGCAAAACCATCAGTGTTAGAAATTGGAGAAGAGGAAGAAGAAGGTTATGTAATTTTAATTGAAAAAGTAAATATCTCTATGATCTAAATTCATTTTGATTATGTGTTAATTTTTTTCAACAAGTTATTGCAACTCAATGATTTTGTTGAAATCAGTAAGTCATTTAAATGTGTGATGTTGTTTCATAGGTAACAAATATTGATATAAATTTTTTTAAATGCAAGTCAGTACCTTATGGTCGTTATTAATTATCTAACCGTGCGCTTAAAAATGAATGGGGCACCAGGTTAGAAAATTGATCAATTATCTAACCTTGCGCTTTAAAGGTGTTTATGCAAGATAGAGTTATTAAAGTTTGATCATTGGATAGGACACGCAATAAATGTTGACTTATACCAAATGAGAATCAACTAAATTTGGTGGTAATTTTTTCCCATAAACACCAACTACCCATGTATCAATATATGTTAGTATAATTTAGGTAAATGGGTCAAAAACAGGTAGAAACTGCTAGTAAGTAAAATCTTGATGACTTGATGACTTGATGATAGCAGGTTTAATGCAAAAAAATTGGAGTATAGCTTGAGGATCCGGCTCTAGCCTATTCAAAATGTAGGGATAATGTGTTTGTGGGACTAAACACTAATGTTCCATAGATCATGTGCAGGCAAGATGATGGGCGTGATTCCATTGTAAGTTTTCAGCCTTAATGTGTAATTGTCGATTTGTCATGTACTAAAACTATAGGTAATTGTTTGTTTTCCTTCAGAGACATGGCTAAAAAGCACAATGCTTAATATTGAACATAGCGTAATGGGTGAAAACCAAATGTTTTTGTAATGGGGATTGACATAAATAGAACCCTTACCGCAGCAACCAAACACCATGATACAGCAACCACCCAAACACCCCTTCTAGCAACCAAACATCCTATTACAACATTCATCCAAACACCCCTTGACAGCACAATACCAATTTAACACATAACGTTATTATTAGACTTAACTGAGATTAGCTTTTTTGGAATGGTATATTTACACCGGTTTTTTGTAACTTCTTACTATCGAATAAAAGAGACCGAGTGATATTCTGATAACCCAAGTGTCAGAATATATCTGCCCATCTCTAGGTAACCCGCGTAGTGAATAGTGACTGATGAAAAAAATTCACTACCACTGGGATTGTTTTGGAAGTACTCATAGCTTCTGCGATGGATATGTGATAACCGGTAATTTGTACAGGTTAAGAATAAAGAATACTGTAAATTGATATTATTTGAAGTCTTATGATCTGTGTAAGTTTTTCCTGATAAAAGCTGAAAAGTTACTTCTGTTGACATATTTTTGCGTAAAACTGTTTTTTGGTTTTAACCCGGAGGTTTTGATGGAGTTTTGAGTTTTTAAATGAATCGATTTTGATTCGTTTTTCTGTTTTAGAAGTGATATTGGAGTTTTCTGTGCTTTCCGGGAAGTTTTCCCGCGTTTAGCCAAAAATCGCCAAGCAGCGCGTACCGGCACGACCGTTTGTTCAAGTGTGGAGATTTAATGAAGTTGGGAATATGTTAATGGGTTTATTTATTTATTAAATTCATAATGATAAAATAACATTGGTTTAAAACGTAAATCGTGAGTGTGAGATTTCAAAGTTATCAGAAAAACGGTTGTTGTCGTGAAATTCGGTAAAAGACTGTACCGGTCGTAAAAAGGTGAAATTTTGGTTGAATATAAGTTGTCAAACCATATTTTGTGGTTTGAAGTATTTTTAAATGGATGAGCAAGGTTCGGTTGAGTTTTGTCAAAATTCATGTTTTTTGGTCCGGAGTCCGCCGATAACGGCTCAAAATGGATTTCGTAGCAATTTAACGTGATAGGTTTCGTGTGAATATCCTAGGTTTATGGAAAAATGATTTTGGACGCAATGAAAATGATAAATAATTTCGGTTGACGTTTTAAATAGATGAAAATTGAGTTTTTAAGTTATCCCGACACAAAAAGGAAGACCCGAGACCCTCCCTAGGATCCATTCGGTCAAGGGAAGCAAAGAGGAGACAATATGGCTATTTTTAAGCTAGCATGTCTTGCATAGTACTCTTATAACCACCATTACCTCAACCATTTCATTCATGCATCTCATTTTGAAAATCAAAAACAACAAAATCTTCATCCCTCTCTATCTAGGAATCGACACCACAAGGTGAAGAAAACAAAGATTTTAAAGATTTCTCAAGAACACGGGTTAAGAATATATAGTGGATTGATAGTTATTAGACGCAGGTTATATAAAAGGTGTACGAGTTCGTTACTTTCGCGTCAAAACTGAACCAAGGTCATCCAAACTTGTAAGTTTTCTAAACTTTGTTAAAAGTTGTACTTTTATGGCTATTATGGTGTTAATACACTAGCTGTACAAGTTGATCGTCGTAAAAGTCAAATCTTGGAAACGAAAATGTGAATGAAGGGGGTGTTTGTGCGTCGGCTAAAAAAGAAAGAAAAGAAAGGATTTTTAAGTTTGAATAAAATGGTTGTTGTAGTAATTTTTATTTTACAAAGTGCTTAAAATGGATTATTTGAATATTGAAGTTTTGCTTATCAATACGCTATGTTATAGCTTATTTGGGGATATTTTGTTTTTCGGCTTAGGCTTGGGACCCAATGAGGGTCCGTTGATCCGAGCGCCTAGGTGGCTCGGGCCCACATGTTTATTGATGTTAGTATTTGGATTTGGTTATTGTTTGATTTATTGGAACCTGGTTATTGGATTTTGTTATGTTTTAACTATATAGGAGTTTTGTAATTTTCAATTTATATATGCATATGAAGAAATAAATAGTCAAATTGTTATTGTCTTGAAATTATTTGAAACGAACACTTAAGTATATAATACAAATATCTATGTATCAAAAGTAGTGCCATAATTCACTTTCTATAAAATATTGTTTCATACATAAATTTTCATATTATATACTGAAGTGTTCATTTCAAATAAACAATAACAATTTGACTATTTAGTTCTTTATATGCATATTTAAATTGAAAATTACAAAATTCCTATATAGTTAGTTATAAGTTGATCTAAAAATTATTTGAAACAAACATTTAATTATATTATACGAAGATATATTAAAAATAGCGCACTAGAAATATTTTAGAAATCAATGCTACATATACATTCTTTTTTATTCTAAATAATCAACTAAAATACTATATTAATTTTTAAAAGATAAGAAATAATTAAATTTTAGGAAAAAAATATATTTGGCAAGCTAAAAGTTTTACTATAAATTATTTATTCCAAAATACTGTACTAAAATGATTTTTAGAAAGAAAAAAAATAATTAATTGTTGAGTTTATTAGTATAGGATAGTAGAAATTCTATTTTGTCAAGTTCAAGGTACCATTCAGCACCCTTAAAAGGGGTAAGATTTTCAAAATCTTAATAAAAAATAGTTATTTTACTTGAGGATTTAATGCAAGACGAAATATGTAATTCTTGAAACTTTTTTTTAATATTTACTATTTATAATCGTTGTGTCAATTTTATTTGAGGGAATGAAGGATAATTCTTATGGAAGGTTTAGTGTCGAGGTAAAAGCTATGGGTCATGGACATATTTAATGACAAGACGTTGTACCCCGTTAGCCCGATAATGAGACGAAAATAATAATAAAATATTATTATTTTATTTAAATTATCAAGTATTTATGTATATATATTTAAATATATATAAATATCGTATCAATTATGAAAATGTGGATTATTTATCTTTGGCTTTTGAGCTCTTGCTCCTTCCCTTTCGTCAGTTTTTCGCGGAGTATTTTGGTCGATCGTAATGTTCGACGGTTTGAGGTGTTTGAGCTATATTGTATTGATGTCGCACTTTGCCTAAGTGTTTTTGAGTCGTTTTCGCGTAATTACCACACAACCATAATATGAGATAAAGTGTTGATAACGAGACAAAGTCTTGGTAATAAGACAACGGTTGTAATAAGTTACTGTTATGAGATAACGAGTTTGGAATGATATGAATTTGAAATAGGATTTTGGGGTGAAAATGAGGATTTTGCGTGAGTAAAGACGAACACTTGTACAATAAGATAATTTTGTACGAGTATTGATATAGAGAGTATATATTAGGTCGTTGCCGGGTACTGTTGTGCGCTTGCGTAGAGATTGATTGTGTTCTGCCTTATTTGAGATTGTGTGGTTTCTTTTGATTGCTGATTGAGGTGAGTTCTCGTAGCCCCACTTTTTACTGTTTTTCCGTTGGGAGAAAATGATACTCAAATGTATTTTGAAATGTTTTGAATTAAACTGTGCGAAATGTGGTTTTGTTTTTGGGACAAGATATGTGCTTATGACTGCTATGTGAATATTATGTGTTGTATGATTGTTTGGAGCGGATGGGTATGCCTACCCAGTATTTGTGTGATTATTGGAGCGGATGGGTACGCCTACCCTGGTTTGTGTGTGGTCCTGCCCTAATTTTAGTGCTCCAGCTGGTAGGCCCTTTAGGTGCGTAAGTGACATATGGTTATTGATTAGCGGTGATGCTAAGGTTGTTTGCATATATTCACTGTCATATATCACTATTGTCCACTGTTGAAATATTGGCACAACTTTTGGGTTTAAGGTCAAACCTACGAGCTCACCAACATTATTGTTGACGTTTTCGAGTATCATTTTCAGGTGTGTCAAATCAAAGGTATATAAATGGTATTGGAAGAGCAAAAATGTAACCCAAGGGAACTGGGTTGAGATGGGTTTTGGTTATTTGGTTTTTGTCAGGTTTTAACTTGTAAGGATTCATGTAAACTCAAGTTTCATTATTATAAATTAGAAAGTGTATGATCTTGTATCTTGTTCGATGAACGGTATTGTTGCATTCCCGTGTTTCCGCCACTAACGGGGTGTGACATTGTTCAATGCTTAATTTACTCCCGCCGAAGAAATCGATAGGATTCGAGAAGAGTTCCAAACTCTTACGCAAACTAATGAGACGGTGAATGAGATGTGGAAGAAGTTTAATGATTTGATTCGCTATTGTCCGGGGTACCATGGAAATGAGAAGCTCAAGGTTGAAATATTTCAAATATTGTTACGAGATGATATACGAGAAGTGATTTCCCCATTCAAATGCACTACTTTAGATGATCTTCTAAGTAGAGCTCGGGTAAGAGAGGCGGACTTATTGAGGAAAAAGAACAAAGAGACTAAGGAGTGTTTAATATAACTGTAACCAATTGGGGCACAAATCAAAATAATGCCCAAACCCGAAGGTGATTGAGGCCAAACCCCTAAAGTCAATCAAGGAAGAAAAACTAGAGAAAGCGAGAGTTTCAAACCCAAAGGCTCGTGTATATATGATGGCTACTAAAGAAGATAAGGTGGTGCATGAAAATTATCACAGGTACAATCCTTGTTAATTCCATACCCGCTCGTGTGTTATACGACTCGAGTGCAAGTGTCTCGTTTGTATCTTGCAAATTTAGTAAAAAAAACTCATCCACTCCACCAAATAAACTCCCTTTCCCTTTAGAAGTAGAAATAGCCGGTAATAAAGTTGTGATTGTGTCTGACGTATATCGTGAGGTGGGGATAGAAATTGATGATAGTATCTTTGTAATCGATTTGATTCCTATAATGTTAGGAGTGTTTGATATAGTAATCGGCATGGATTGGCTCGATAAATATAATGCCAATATATTATGTAACCAAAAGCTAGTTCGGATAGTAAATCCTCAATGTCGTGAGATTATTATTTATGGTGATAAAAGGAAGTGAGATTTTAAACTATGTTTTGTAATGAAGGCTAGGAGATATTTGTCACGTGGTTGCTATGCATATATAGCCCGTGTGATAGATACTAGTTTTGAGAAGAAAAGTAGAGAAGATGTTCCAATCGTTAATGAATTCCCAGATGTTTTTCTTGAGGACTTGCCGGGTATTCCGCCCGAGAGGCAAGTTGAGTTTCGAATTGATCTTATTCCGGGTGCAACTCCTATCGCCAAAACTCCATATCATTTGGCCCCATCCAAAATGAAGGAGTTAATGAGTCAACTCCAAGAACTACTTGACAAGGGTTTTATTCGTCCTAGTAGTTCACCATGGGGAGCTCTGATTCTATTTGTTAAAAAGAAGGACGGGAGTATGCGAATGTGCATTGATTATCATGAGTTAAACAAAGTCACATTGAAAAATGTATATCCTCTACCAAGAATCGATGACCTTTTCGATCAAATTCAAGGTGCGAGATGGTTTTCAAAGATTGACTTACGTTCGGGTTATCACCAACTAAAGGTCCGCGAAGAAGACATTCCTAAGACGGATTTTAGGACGTGTTATGGGCACTTTGAATTCGTTGTCATGCAATTTGGTCTTACTAATGCACCAGCCATTTTCATAGATCTCATGAATCGAGTGTGTAGACCATGTTGATAAAATATAATGCCTAAAAACATTATTAAAATTTTTCACATTTTTACGTTTTGATAATCACAAAATAAAAAAACGTTTAATGTAAAATTAAACGTAAACAAGTAATTAGTAGTAAATTTTCATTTCGATAATTATATCACTTAAAGGTATATATAAATAAATGCTTAATGCATTGTAGAAAAGTGGCGAGTTGGATCTTTATATGTGTGGGGGGTTATTTTGATATTCGCAAAATTTCATAAATTATAATATTTGGGGCTTCCTTAAGAAAGCTAAGTTATTATTATTGGACTTCAAGTTATATTTGTTGTTTCATCTTATGATTTTTATAGTTATTTTCAGCAGCTCAAAGTTACGAAGATACACCTCCGCAAACCAACTCATGCCCAAAATCACGAAATTTGAATGGAAAGAAATCACAATCGATTACACTTTGAAGCCAGTACGAGTGCGTATTTAAAAGTGGCGTGAGTTACATATGATGGAAAGGCATGCTTTAGTGAAAGTTTATCGAGGTGGCAACAAAGAATTTGAACGCCAAGGGTACATTGATTTTGGTATATGTTAACAATTTTAGTTATGATGTAAACCTTGTGGGATTTGCTTGAAGATGGAATATACACATAAACATGGGGATAAGTTTGTGGATTATTCATGGGAGAGAGCTTTTTCGATTAAAGAATACATGTATCCGGAGTGGTGTTTTAAGTTCTTCTCGACTATGTACTTTGAAAGGAAGGTTGATATAACCAAGATAATAAAGGAAAAATGCATTTGGTTTAGGTTGTGTGGAGAAGAACATGTGTTTACTTTGCCAAAAATTGCTGTTATTCCCAGTTTATATGAGCCAAGTGAATTGAAGCACCGATTGTTTCCCATTCACTTCAACAATTTGGAGATAAATGACAAAGGGTTTGATCACAATGAGTATTGGAAGAGGATTGGAGAGCTTACGTAAACAACAAAGGGAAACAACTATTAAGGACTTAACTAATGCGGATTCTGTGAAAAGGAATTGTGGTGGAAGCTTTCGTTCATAAGACGAGGAGTAGAGAAAGATGTCAAAAGTCGGACTTGTGGATGATGAGTATGTTGGAGGAAGGAAGCTTTGCTAATGTGGCTTGGATTATTGCGGTTTCTTTATCTAAGAAGCTCGCGCATCAAAAAGAAATAGCTAGATTTATAAAGGTCACTACGTGACCAAGATTACAAAGGATTAAATGTACTATGTTGATGAAGAATAGCATGTGTTCAACAAATATTTGAGTATGAATTAATGGACTGACAAGATGTTCGCAAAAGAGCTTGATAGAGGAAAAAATTGGAGGTGAGGCCGAACGATTACTTTTTTTAGAAACAACACCTAGAAGAGGGAATGAGACAAAGGAATGGACAAGTGTTTGAGACTCGAGTGGGGAGAGGGTGGGGTGATTAGTATGCAAGTTTAAAATAAGATCTGAGTGTTGGGACGTGTATAGAGATTCGATTGCTTTATGAGTTATAACTACTCTGCTCGAGCATTCTATGCCTTATGCTTCACCATTGGCGACCAAGCCAACTACATTACCATACTTATGAGCCACTAAATGTTCCACATACCCTTATGCATATGTACCTTAACTCCACTCACCCTACAACGCTTTCGCCCCGACATGGGTATATCGATTTTATGAGGAGGATAGATGGAGGCATCTGGTGGCATGATTATTTTGCGGGTACTATTGCCAGCTATAGAGGTAATTCTATTGTCTCAAGTTCAGGTTAAGGCGGTTGGAGGATCTCGAGAGGTGTTCAAGTTGATGTTGTGACGAGGATGATGAGTGACCCAGATGGTGCGTTCGGAGAATTTATGTGGTAAGTGGTGATGACATGTTGATTGATCTTGGATCAAGTTTTCTCTTAAACTCTTATGTGTGTTGATATATTATTATCTGATTTTTTTTCATCATGTTATTTCGTAGGTTGTTTTAAAATATGTTTTAAGTAATTTATTTTACTTTAGGATGTTTTATTTATAATATTATTTCGTAGTACTTGTCCGTATGATTTGTGCAGGGTTTGATATGTGATGACATCAATTAACATCTATTTTATAGCATCGTTATTCATTAAATTGCTGTTTTTACATTTTATTCATGAATTGTATTATTTCGTTATATTTAGTTTATTTGCAGTAAATATGGAGCAATTGGTGAAGATTAACTAAAAGGCGCGCATTTTGGAGCTTAAAGGAAGAAATCAAGAATTTGTTGATTTGACAACTCATACGTCGTATCCATCAAGGAAGATACAGTGTATATGCGCCTGAACTTCACAAGAGACTACGAAGACTTAAAGTCTTATACACTATATCCAGAAGACATTATACGCTGTATCCACGGATAAGCTCAAAGAATATTCTGGAAGATATCAGACGTGGTCTCCACTCCAAGAAACCCCAATACGCCGTATTCCACTTACACGATACGTCTTATCGACTTCCAAATTTTAGAAGCTATAAATTACCAAAACCTAAACACGATTTTAATGTTGTGCTTTAATTTTTATTTCGAAAAACCTAACCACAAAAGATGATTCTCAGAGGTCAAGAAGAGCAACAAAGGTCTTGTAAAGTGCTTAATTCGATAGGAAACACATTGTAATCATCTATACTCTAGTAATCATTCAATTTTTGGTGTCATTTATTTATTGTGGTTAGTTTACCTTGGTTGATTTGATTATTATGTGTGTATTTATACAATGGTTATCGGCTAACACCTTTAGGTGTTAGCCATGTTTATGAAGATTTAATGTTTCGTTTGTTTATATTGATTGCTTAATTTATCATTGATCGTTGATTATGTTGATCTTTTATACTCGTTTTGTGCTATGTATGGACCTATTATTCAATTGGTTCTGGGAATGCAAAAATATAGAGTGAGCTAGATGCCAAGATGGCTCTCCATATGCTGTAATTTTTAATGGCTTGAACGCAATTGGATCACAAATATGTGTTGTCTTTGCTTGTATAGTGAAAAGTTTAGACTAGCAGGTGACCTAGTATTAACAAATAATGTTATGATTCCCTCGCCCAAAAGATTTGGAACGTGGACTAATAGTATATATGAACCGTTAAGTTTAAAAAAAAACAGTAAGTTAGTAAAAGTATCCATGAGTAGGATCATAAGATCCCATTATTGTTATCTTGAGAGATTATGATCAACATAAGGATGCTTTATGTGGATGCTTTTAATTATGACAGAATTAGCGTATCTAGGTTTTAGGAAGAAGGCCCGCCTAAATCTAGGAATGATATGCCACCTTGAGATAAGTCAATCATTGCACATTTGCACTAAATAAACAAACCTAAATTTTTATTAGATTAATCATGGTTAACATAGTTTCCTTACAGAAGGCTTGTTCGTCGTCTACATCATGTTATTTCCTTCTTGGTTTTCGTAGCAAAGTAGAGTTAAGTTACTGCCTAAAAACCTGTGCAGTCTTAGAAGAAAACCCTTTCAAACCGTTAGAATTAAGATTAGGTTTACTAGGATTAGAAATAACATAGATAACTAAAATATGATAGAAATTAAGTGTTTTAGTTCTCTGAGATCTTAGTGATCGACACCCTACATTACAATGAATCTACATCTTATCAAGGTACATGCCCGTTAGTTTTGTTTTAGGTAAAAGTCAGCAAAATTTTAAATAGTATTGCTTAATTAACCATAAACTACGTACACACGACGACACATCAAGTTTTTGGCGTCGTTGCCGGGGAGTGAAGTTGTTTAATTCTTGTTTATTAGTAATTTAGTTTAGATTAATTTGCATATTTGTGTGTTTAATTTTTGCATTGTATATTTTGCATATTGTGTGTTTGTGTGTTTTTGAATATTTCAGTCTTTTGTAATTTTCTGAGTCGGATACTGAATACGGCGTATAAAATTTTTCTAAACCAATACAGTATATTCGAATCAACATCAATACAGCGTATTCAGTTTACTGAATATGGCGTATTAGTCTATTTGACCATTTTCTTTCGTAGCAAGTTTATTAAGGAATAGACGATCTGATTTTATAAGAGGAATATGTTCGGTTGAAATGAGAGATGCTTTAGGTACGGAAAGGAGTATAACTGGAAACAACTACGTATGGTAAGATCTAGGATGATGAAGACGTTCACTACCTCTAATTGTTTGAAACAAAATTCTCAGCTATAGTCTACAATGATGCATGACATCTAAATCAGATTTCTCATCTGAACCCACTATAAGTCCTCATTATGTCGATGAAATTAATTAAAAGATGCTAAACAGTCGTTGTCCGCTTATAATGACAAAAGGAATATATATGTTATATCTTTTAATGATTTATTTTCTTTTAACATAATATTTGTCAATGATTCAAATTACACACGAACAATGATAATGATGATAAAATCTCGTGTCAAACAATTTTTAGGGGATCTATCTATTGAACCATTACCTAATGTAATAAGTATCGATATCGGTACTTATGCACAAGGGTCAACTAAACTTTTGGAAACAAGTCATGATACAATTAGCAAATTTTTCACTGCTAAAACTTTTATCAAGGAATTATGTATTAATATCGTGACTTGGAATTTTCTGTAAACTAATAGGAGATGCCAATAATTATTAAAAATTATATGTGCCATTTGGCATCCCGTTCGACCCTGAGCTGTTTTATAAGGGTGGGATGAAATTAGGGCAAGTTTAACTAAAAGACTTTTCTGTAAACAAAAATGTTTGCCGGGAGACAACCTGAAATGTAATTTTCAATTTTTATCGAGTCTATCTTCCCATACTGTCGATACGGCGCATCCAACCTCAATGGATACGGCATATTGACTATCTAGACGTTATATAGTCTTTATTTGTCTACACTTTAAACATTATTGTCAGTTCAGTCTAGACGGCGTATTCGTTAAACGAATACAGCGTATTAGGCGACTCACCCGTACTTAGGATTTTGATTACAGGTCTCAATACGGCTTATCCTGATACAACGTATCGACTTCCTGTACAGTTTTAGAATTTTTATTTCAAATCTAACCAACGAATACACAAAGATAGAATTGCATTTGTTTTCTTATATTTTACACAGGGCCTTCTGGACGAAAAGATGAATGTGCTAGGATGCTTATTTTCTAGAATTATACGTGTGTCATTGCCATGCTGGTATTCAGACCAGCTTTCGCACATACAATCTTGCTTATAAACACAACATGAAGGATCATACCGAGCAAATTTCATGAGAGTTTCTCATTCTAATTCTTTTAATTTCCTATTTTTAATGTTATATTTATACAACGAGGTCGTTGTATATCTCAAGTGAGGGGAGGAGAATTAGAACGCTTACTTGTCCATGTTTTCACAATAAAATGCTTAATTTATGTCAAAAAATTAAAAAAAAAAATTAGCATACTTTCGTGAAATTATTAGTTGCATGACCCCACACACATAACCGTTGTTTAGATATTGTGAGAATTTAGCCTTATCCATTTCTAAATGATTACCTAAATTTCACAAAAATATAAGTGTGCCGTTGATGTTGTAAACTTTAGAACTTGGCTTGGTATATCTACTCGAGCCCACAATAATAAGTACTATTTTTAATAGATGGAGTGGCATTTTTAAATTGGCAAATTTCTAGGATTACACCAAAAAGCCTATACATGTTATTATATTAAATAACTACACTGGTTAGTTAACCCCCGTATAAACCCTTTTATTTACTCTCATTTTTAGAGTAAGATACCCCTAGAAAAACCTGCCGAGCCATTCCATTCATTTCTTACACCAAATATTTGTTTTGTTACACCTTTACACCTTAGCCTACCCTATTAGATTAAGTCCTTAATCGGTTGCTAGTTGCTTTTGTGTAAAGTATTGTATTTCCTATGTCGCAATGCAAAAATTTCTATATACGGTTAGATCAGAAAAATTACACAATGCAATTGGGTACGTGTGTGAAATTTCTATCTACGGTTAGGTCAGAATAATTGCACAACTGGGAATGTGAAAGTAGTGTATATTTTTAAATATCAATTTTTCAGTGTGTTTTACTAATTTCACAAATTGATTTTTACATCCGAAATATGGAGGATTAAGGATAAATTATCCGGATTCATTATGATCGTGAAGATGGTGAAATTAGACCTTGATATGGTTTAAGTTAAAAAAAAAATCTAAAAAAAAAAAAAATTATAATAATGCAACAAAAAGGGGATTGATGAAGTTTGGAGAAGTAGATAGTCAGGTCCATTTAATCTTAAACCAATGTTCATTATTCTAAGGAATATCGATTATTCGTTGATTATTGTTATAAATATCGATGTAAAGTTTGATAAAGTGGTAGATATTTGTGACATCCGTCAATTTTTAAGGTCAGTAACCGAAAGCAAACAAATGATAATTGACTCTTCTAATTATTTATGGAGTCACTTTTACATGGTAATACTATTTTTAGCGCTTAACGCTTATTTTCCAAGGAACCCTAGTTATACGAACACTCCTTTGACCTAACGATCCTAGTTAACGGTCCTAACGACCAACGATATGCTCAAATAACATTATAACAATGTCAAAAACACATGGGAAAACATAATTCAACAAAATCCTAAGCCATCTCAAATTTTACGTTTTTATGATGTTTTACGTAATTACCGATTGTGCACAAAATATACAAATTAACTTACACCTTTTAAATAATACATACAATACTAAAAAAAATAATTCATTTCCTTCTGTTCTTGAGCCTTGTGGCCGGCCAACCTTTCCACACCACCAATAAAATCTCATGCACTCTTTAAAACCACCCATTTTTGTCCCTATAAAAACTTAATACCATCAACTCATTTAGATCTAGCAAAAACAAAAACTTTTCCTCCTTCTTGGTCCTTATACCTGCTACCGACACCCACTCACCACCATAACATCATCATCTTCAACTTTTAGGAGCAAGAACAAAGGTAAAAATCATGGTGCAAGATGACTTGTATGTCTCTTGTACCAAAACTCTTCAAAACAAAGGTTTTCTTGACTTTACTTGCATATTTAAAGTTACTTTTGTATAACCTTAGGGGTAAATTATATTTCATGATAATAAAATCTTAAATCAGGATAATGGATGGGTACAAAAACGTCATGGTCATGCATTTTATTTTTGTACAAGATTATGCAGAAAGTTAACATAAAGTCTTTGATTTTCAAAAGTATTGGCACATCTTGTAAGTTTGTGTGTAAAAGAGCTTTAGATCCATGAACCCACTGAGATTTTTGGATGATATTGATGTTAAGACTTGTATAATATGATTGTGGAGTTGATTGGGTCGTTTTTTCATGTTGGGTTATTGGTTTGACTTGATTAAGTTAAAGCTATTTTTCAAACACCAAGTATTTTATTTTTGGGTTATATCGATTGGAGCATAAGTTGATGATAAATAAACATTTTGACATGATTCAAGAGCCTAGATTCAAGTGCTTTGAGTCTAGTTTCTAGAAATATAATCCTTTTAAAAATATGAGGTCATTTGGTTAGTCAAAGTTGCAAAATGGTGTAAAGTGTCAAAACTGCTCGAAAATCTCTTTTCAACCCGTATACTAAATTGATCATAAATCATAAACCAAGACAAATCTATCATTGAAACTGATATGGGAGACACTTGTATGGGTTATTTAGAGTCTTACATTGGCCTAACTCATATAATCTTGATTTAGACCCTCTTTGTATGTTCAGATTTGGCCGTTTTTGGAGTTGGGTATAAATGGTCAAGTATAATGTTGATAAAATATAATGCCTAAAAACATTACTAATATTTTTTCACATTTTTACGTTTTGATAATCACAAAATATAAAAACGTTCAACGTAAAATTAAACGTAAACAAGTAATTAGTAGTAAATTCTCATTTCAATAAATACATCACTTAAAGGTATGAATAAATAAATGCTTAATGCATTTTATGATCAAAGGAAATTTTTATTCAACCTCACACTTTTATAAAATGTTGTAAACATTTTTAAAACGTTACAAAACATTTTCTACAATTAAAAGAAATGTTTTATTCAAAATAAACATTTTGAAATTCAAATTTTCGGACCTAAAACGGCTAGAAAAGTTCTAGAAAATTCCCCCTACACAAAAGACAAACTGGGGAAGCCCTAGTCTTGGGCGGCCCCCTTAAATACAAGGCCGGCCCCCTTAAAATTAAGGGGACCTCCACTCTATTAGGGGAGCCCTAGGTAGACGCTCCCCTAGTTTGTCCTATAAATACTGGACTTTTCCCCACTATTTTCTCACCTTTTGCACTCATTCTTTCTACTCAAAACATCACACATATCCTCTCTAAAATCCTTTGATCATTTAATCATAAAGCTTTGTTTCCAAGTGATCCAAGCTTAATTCCTCAAGTGCAAGAGAAGAATACTTTCATCATCAAGTGTAGAAGTATTACACCTCAAGTGTGTATTGCAATCTTGTTGCAACCATATCACATATTTGTAAATCAATTGTATATTTGATATTTGTGTGTAGTAGCTAGATATTGGGGATCTTTGTGAGTATAGTTAATTAGTGGTGATCTTACCAAGTAGGGTTAGATAGTTGTGATATAAGTAGAGTGGTGAAGTTAAGTTGTGAAGAAGTCGTGAAGTTGTGAAGAAGTCGTGAAGTTGTGAAGTTGTGAACAAGTCGTGAAGATTGTGTTGTGAAGATTGTGTCGTAAATCGGTGTAAGCAACGTTGTGTACTGTTTTCTCCGCCATAAGGGAGTTTGTTGACATAGTGGAGAAAACTCTTGAGTTTGGTGCTCGGGGAGTGGAGTATGGCGAAGAGGTGCTTCGTTACCGAACCACTATAAATCCCTGCGTTGTGGTTTGATTGTTCTTACTCTTATCTCTTGTCTTACATTACTTTCTCGTATCATTTTATTGATTGTTTAGATAAGTATATTGTTCATATTGTGCAAGTGTTGAATTCACATAAAAGTCAAATCTAAAATTTTACAAACAAATTTAAAACCTTTTAATTAAGCGGTTAAATATTTCAAGCCCTTCTGTTTTCACAATTGGTTATCAAGAGCCACGCTCAACAAGATTTTGAAAATAAATTGTATTTTTAAACTCGATCGATCTATGGAATCGGAAAAATATTATGAGGGCAATCTATGCATAGACCCACTATTTGAAGTGATGGCGATTTATTTATTGAAAAAAGATTCGAACTATGTTGAAGTCAAAAGATCTAGATCTTTGGCATTTTATTACGATGGAGATTTTCTCTTGTCAAAATAATCTGAAATTAAAAGGAAGAAATTGTACCTTTTTCATAAACAATCAATGATGATCTTAAAAAGAAAACTTGCTAAAAACTAAGAAGCCAAAATGGTAATTTATAATGCTTTACCACGAAAATGAAATATGAAAGAATTTTTTATGTGTCAACCGCAAAAGAAAATTTGGGATACTTTTTAATCATCATAGGTAAACTAACTCAACTCAAAGCAACAAAATAGATCTTTCTTGTTTACACTATATGAAAATTCATGATTCCGGAAGAGGAATCAATAGATTAATGCCTTTGCTATTTAACAACTAATATTAATAGTTCTAAAAGCACTTGATGAAATGTTTTTCGAGCAAGAATTATGGTAGCAAATTTCATAGGAATTGCCTCTAAATGGCGCGCAAAAGTCAGGAATTGAAGAATCAAACGAATTAAACAACTCTATCATTGCCGAATTATTAGAAATTTTGAAGACGGTTTATGAAGAAATATAAGAAGATTTGAAAACAGTCAAAAGCAAAAGAGCACAAAAGTAGATCTAATTGCCTAAGAAATAGAAAGGAATTAGTGATGAGGATAGCTCAACCTTGTTAGTGAGATGAAGAATACGCCCTGGCGTAAGCGACTTCAAAGAAATCTTCAAAAGACGAGGACGATTCGTAAGACAACCATATGAAGAGAAGATAATGATTCCAAAGAATAATGTCGAAAAAATGGCAAAGTGCGAAGAAAATACTTTAAGTGTGTGATCAAATCAATCTCATCAGGAAGGTCCAAAACTATCAAAGATATTCAAAGCCAAAATCGTTTGTTTAGAGGATCTTGGAGTGATAAGGATGAAGATGAAGATGAAAAACAAATAACAAAATGTCTATGGCTAAAGCTTCAATGAGGTTGACTTTCTAAAAAACGAAAAATACTTTAGTTGATGACCAAATCATCACCTAGACGAAAATGGACTTAGATATGATATAGTAGATTAATGCAAATTAGAATAAAAGTCATGGCTAAAAATAAAACTTTAAAACAAGCGTAAATAGATTAGAAAATGAAGCACTTAGAATTAAGAGGTAAATTATCTAGGTTAGAAGAAAAAGGTAGGAAGGTATGAGAATTGTAAATTATGTCAATACCTCAAGCTTGAAAAATGAGAAGTTCAGAAGGAAATATTAGGCTAAATCAATTTAATGTAGTAGTCACTACTTAGAAATAATAAGTTCTCAAAAAACTTTCGTAGATAAATCCAGGTTAGGTTTTAATTTTACAAAGGATCCTAGCAAACCAACAAGTAAAGTTTGTAAAGCCAAGGGAAGTTGAGTCAAAAGAAAATTGATAAAATCAAACCAAATTTCTACTTATAATAATACTAAAAATTCCTATTACAAGTGATAGATGTGGTTAAAACGTTTTTACAAACCCTCCTTTAAACCCCAGGTCGGATTTACTAACCACAATGAGGTCTAAAACACCTCCTCCGAGAAGAAGAAACTCTCATCCTTCGTTCCAAAAAAAATAACTCAACCTAGGAGAGACCAAGGTAGACCAAATTATCTAACACTAATCTACACAATGTGGAATATTCACATAACCAAGCTTTCTCAATGTGGAAGAAGCTCACCGTGCATGTGTTTGAATCAAATTGCAAAACATATGCTGAACATTACTTCAGTACATGAACGTTGGGGACAAATGGCTAAGCCATACAAACTTTGAAGTAGTGTGCTCTCTACAAACATTCTTGTTCTGCGGGATTAAGGATTCATGATAAGGTTCCCAGAACCTTATCATTTACATCATGTACGAACATTAATGAAGAAAATGCTAAAGGGATAGGTATCTCACTTTTATATTCTAGAATATAGTTTATAAGTAAATGTCTATTACTATGATGTGTAGTTGTAATTAGTTCTTAGAAAATAATGTGTCTTAAAAATACATTTGTTTCAGGTTCATAGCTTGAAGAGAATATAGTTCATTATGAAATATTCTTTCGTGTAGATTATGATATCACGTTACCACATGGAATCCTTGTATGACTCATAGAAATCACGTTAGACGAAGAAGAGCAAGCTATGGTTAACAATTAACATAGAAGATAGATTTGGTCGGCATGAAGATCATAGACACACTATGGATGAAACAAACACCCTTCGACCTTGACGATCGCCTCAGATCCGTGTCAACCATCATCCACGTCTATCGAAATCAACTTGTTGAAATTTTCAACTACATCTTATTATTTCATTATCTTCGTTATCCATTCTCGTCTCATCTCAAATCGATTACTAATTATTTTTTGTAGAAATTAATCCTCCTCTTGCATAGAAATTTCATCTCTAAATCATTTGAATTTGGGACGTCTTGATTATCTCGTACGAAATATGTCAAAGAAATTTTTTAATTAAACAAGGCGTAATTAAATATTGTCAATAATAATTCTCACAAAAATAGCCAATAATTGAAAGGAAAAAATTTATCAGAGGGGGACTTGGCTCCCTTAAATTAAGGGGACCGGCAGTGTAATGTGGGCGGCCCCCTTAATTAATTAAGGGGACCGCCTATCTGGAAAAACAAACACCCCCTTTCTGTTAATTATATACCCAACTTCATTTTTTTCTTCTCTTCTTCTCCTACCACTGTGAACGAACACAATAGCAAAAGCCTTCAATAACCAATCCTTCAAAATAGCCTAATTAACCAAAATTGCAAGGGGCTTTCTTTCGGTAAACGACAATCAACAACATCTATTGGTAAGATTTCCAGCATTCTTTTCATTTGATTTCATCCAATTTGTCTAATCGAATTGGGTGTTCTTTATTTTTATTTACTTTTTAGATTAGAACTAGGAACTCTATAATACAATGATTTTCGTAGTCATAAGAATTCAATACATTCATCTAGAATTGTGTTTCAAATTTTTTTTTTGTTCAAATTTTTTTTAAAACTTCTAATATTTTTCATTTTTTAAAAAAAATCTGTTGAAACAAAGTTTATACATTGTTGATTCATGACCAAAAAAAAGGTTAAAGAACTTCTACACTTGCCATCAGAAACCGCACATTCCTAAATATATACTTTTCCAATCAGTCGGCTAACTATGCTACCAATAAAAATTAAAGGAGTGTTTTGGATCGTTTCTTAGGAACAATTGTAGAGCAAAAAGGACCATCACTATAGTTTTGTCACCGTGTAGAAAAGTAACAAGCTGTATACGTCATCCAGATATATAATTCATAATATATTTGAATTCTTATAAATGGCATAAAATAAAGGGGGTTTGGTTTTATGCTTTAAAGCATGATTTTAGTCAAACAAACCATATTTAATCTTGTCAAGTCATGAATAACAAACTTATACGTGTCAAACAAAATATACACTTAATAATAATTTTGACATTGCTTAGACAAATTTATATTTATAAGGGATGTGTTGGGTATTGTTTGATGTTGAAATATTGTATCAACTTATATATCTTCGAATCTAGATTTAGTCAAACTAAAGTAAGGACTATGGATCCCTTCTTAGGTTATATTTTTTAAAGTCGAAGTAATCCTTGTCCTACATTTGTACTTTTCGGAAAAACTTTATTTTCTTTTATATTTTTTTGCAACATTTTATGTTGTTGATTTATTGTTTAGGGTGCAAATAAAGCTACTACAACCGATATATCTCTCACCAAATCTTACATACCAAACGTATCCAAAATTCCCGGCATCTCCCCTACCATTGCCCAATTTTACAAACCTATTAAAAACCGCAACATTCACGAAGGTCATGTTGTTGATCAAGCCTACTATAAATCCAACAACATCGAGCGTCTCTTTACTAACATTCGCTTTAATTGTCTCTTTCAAATCAACGAACCGATTGTTCCAAGATTCATTCTAGACTTCTATAATCAAGTCACGGTACAAACCGATGAATATGGCTATCTTGTCATCTCTTTTATGATTCAACACGAATTCATAACTCTTACTCTGGCTCAATTCGGTCAAATCCTTAAAATTCCATACAATGGTCAAGCCATTTTTACAAATGAGTGGGACCTTGCATCTCTTGAGTATTCTTGAGAAACTGAGGGACCATATTGCACCGATCTTCCGAATCCCGATGACATTCGTTGACCTCTTGAATTGTAACGTGTCATGGTAGACCGTACCATTAAAAGTCAAACGGTCTCTCTCAATCCATATCAAATTCTCACCAAATAATTAAGCCTCGACATGAAGCAATGGGAAGAACTTATTCTAGAGAATGTGTTCGGACTAGGAGGACATCGGGGCCATCTTCCCGCTTGTCTTGCTTACATGTTGTATTGTGTTGTTGCCGAAGAACAATACAATCTTGCTTATTAATTCGTCAAAAGAATCCAATGTACTAGAGCTACTCCAACCGCAAATCTTCCATATGGCATGTTTCTTACTCGTCTTTATCGACACGTCATGGAAACGTATCCTCATCTTGACAATGGCATTTATGACATTGTTGATCGAGTCATGCATCCTCTTGCCCTAAAACAAACTCGACGACCTCGAAGTGATCGTGGCAAGGCACGTCATTCCGTATCTTCTTCATCTTCTCATCATTAAGGCACGTCATCTCATGAACACGATGATGATGATGAAGTCAAAACTTCTCGTGCAAGTACTCTATCTCCTACCACCTACCTTAACTCTCTTGGTCCTCTCGACTACCAAAACTACTAAATGCCTTCCACTTCCGAACAAACCGATGAAACTCTCTTTGAACGACAAACCATCTTGCTCAACCAAACGCAACAAATGCATAAAGAAATGCGCGGAGGGTTCAAGTCATTTGGAAAGGCACTAAAAGGAGTGTTTAACAAGAAGAAGAAGTGAATACATATGAGTTGAGTGAGCTAGATGTCTAAATGTAGTTTAAGACAACTTTTAACTTGATTATGTGTATATTCTTAAAAACTTGTGTGGTGATTATCCGATGTATTCGGAAAGACTTATGTGTTGGTTATCTTCAGGTACTTGTTTGCCATGATGGTTTAAACCTTTAGTTGTTTTAGTTATGCTACTTTGGTTTCATGACTTAATATGTTTATTACATGCTATATGATTTAATGTGCTCATACAACTCAATAGGGCTTGCTGCAAATAACTACCAAAATAGAAATACTCTCATAAAAATTCTAAGAAAAATCATTTTTCTGCGAAAAATGGAAGCCAACTGAGGGCGCCCCCCTTAATTCATAACGGACGACCCCCTTATCTTTAAGGGGACCGCCCTTGTGAATTACGGGTAAAACAGTATTTTTCCTGCTTTTTGACCCTCTTTTACCTAGTCTCATCAATCTTTGCCCAAAATGCTCGAACACAATTTGGAACAACCTAAACTAGTTCAAACTCATTCCTTTTTCAATGCATTCTCTTCCCATAAATCCCTTCCAGATGATCATCACCAACACATCATCCACCAAATCATACACTAACAACTATCAATATCCATGGCATCCACTAGAGCTTCCATCTCCAAAGCCTCCAAGAGACCAAAAATCAACATCATTCCACCAAAACAATTGTTTGTGGATTTAACCCATGATGACACAAAAACTCCATCACCTACACTTCAACTATCATCACCTAGTGCTCCTAATGCACCCTCCAAAACACCATCAACCAAAGATAATTCCTCATCCTCAATTGACTACATACCCAAATCACCAACCTCATCAACATCACTTTCACCTAATGGTTACTTAAACCTACCAACATCTCCACCTCCAAGAGTTTCTCCACCACCTCCAACTCAAGAAAATGCATCAATGGACATCACTCTCACCCTTTCACCAATTACCCTACTTGATATCCAATTTGATACTCCATTACCTTCACCACCTATTGTTGGTCATCCCATTCCTTGAAACCTTCTTGAGGCACATGGAGATTCATGCTTGTGTTGCATTCACAATCGTACTCTCATATTTGGATTGAGAAATGAACTTCAATATATGTTTTTATATATTGAACACATGCTCTCACAACCACCAACAACCATCATTCCACCACCTCCACCATCTTCACCAAACTAAACATACTCTATGTTTGTCTTCTTAAATAATTGTCCATCCACCCTTTTGCAAGCAAGTCCTATGGAGCTTTACTAGTTTTAGGACTCTTTGTACTTTAAAATTTTCATGTATGTTAGCATGTTATATATTTTCCTTATGTATGCATGAGTGTGGTTCACACACTATTTTACTTCAATGGGATAATTATTGTTGGTTGCATTACTAGTATGCCATATTTTTCCCTCATTCTTTTTGTTCTAAAATAGCCCACACATCTCACTAAAATCCTTTGATCATTTAATCATAAAGCTTTGTTTCTCAGTGATCCAAGCTTAATTCCTCAAGTGCAAGAGAAGAATACTTTCATCATCAAGTGAAGAAGTATTACACCTAAAGTGTGTATTGCAATCTTGTCTCATCCATATCACAAATTTGTAAATTAATTGTATATCTTATATTTGTATGTAGTAGCTAGATCTTGGTGATCTTTGTAAGTATAGTTAGATCGTGGTGATCTTACCAAGTAGTGTTAGATAGTTGTGATATAAGTAGTGTGGTGAAGTCTGGAAGTTGTGAAGAAGTCTTGAAGTTGTGAAGAAGTCGTGAAGTTGTGAAGTTGTGTTGTGATAGATTGGTTCTAGCTAAGATTAGAACTCGACATTTAGCTTTGTGTCGTAAATCGGTGTAAACAACGTTGTGTACGGTTTTCTCCGCTATAAGGAAGTTTGTTGACATAGTGAAGAAAACTCTCGAGTTTGGTGCTCGGGGAGTGGAGTAGGGCGAAGAGGTGCTTCGTTACCGAACCACTATAAATCCTCGAGTTGTGGTTTGATTGTTCTTCCTCTTATCTCTCGTCTTACATTACTTTCTCATATCATTTTATTGATTGTTTAGATAAGTATATTGATCATATTGTGCAAGTGTTGAAATCACATAAAGTCGAATCTAAAAGTTTACAAACACTTTAACACCTTAAATTTAAAAAGCGACAAACTATTCAACCCCCTTTCTAGTTTTCCACAGACCAATGTTGGATAAATCCGTTATTGTATTCATCGATGAAATTCTTGTCTACTCCAAAAGCAAAGAAGAACATGAAGTCCATTTACAAGAAATCTTAGAAACCCTTCGAAAAGAAAGAATGTATGCCAAATTCTCGAAATGCGAATTTTGGTTACAAGAAATTTAATTTCTCGGTCATGTTATAAACTCTGAGGTCATTAAGGTGGACCCGACTAAGATTGAGGCATAAATGAATTGGAAAGCTCCAAAGAATGTTGGTGAGATTCGAAGTTTCTTAGGCCTCACGGGTTACTATCGAAGATTCATCTAAGATTTCTCCAAGATTGTATCATCACTAAAAACGCTCACAAGGAAAAACACTTCTTTTGTATGGGGTAAAGAACAAGAAGAAGCTTTTGTTACTTTGCGGAAGAAATTATGTGAAGCTCCAATTCTCGTCCTTCTGGAAGGAACCGAAGATATGGTCGTTTATAGTGACGCGTTGTATATCGGCCTCGGATGCGTTCTTATGCAACGTGGCAAAGTTATTACTTATGCATCAAGGAAATTGAAGAAACATGAAGAGAATTATCCGATACATGATCTTGAATTCGCGACGGTGGTCTTTGCTTTGATAATTTGGAGGCATTACCCATATGACGTGAAATTCATAATTTACACCGATCATAGGAGTCTTCAATATTTCTTAGAAAAGAAAAATCCTAATATGAGGCAACAGAGGTGGTTAGATTTACTTAAGGATTATGATTGTGAAATTCGCTACCATCCCAGAAAAGCGAATGTTGTGATGGATGCGTTGAGTCGAAAGGAAAGAGAAAAAGTGACAAGAATTCACTCGTTGCGAATGATTGTTACTTTTGATCTTTTCGATAGAATAAGAGCGGCTCAAATGGAAGCATTGAAAGAAGATAATTGGAAGAGTGAACGCATCATATCTTACATTCCTCACTTTGAAGACGATAGTCGAGGGATTAAAACTCGGCAAGGAAGAATTTACATTCCTTTCCGAAGCCATGTCAAGGATTTACTTTTAGAAGAAGCGTACAAGTCAAAGTATTCGATCCATCCAAGGGCTACAAAGATGTATCTTGATTTGAATAGAAATTATTGGTGGTCAGGTATGAAGAGAGATTGTGTAAAATACGTTGAAAAGTGTTTGACATGTTTAAAAGTCAAAGCTGAGCATCAAAAACAGTATGGAAAAATTCAACCTTTAGAGATTCCAGTGTGAAAGTGAGAGAAGATTACGATAGATTTCGTGACTAAATTACCAAGAACGATGAAGAAGCATGATGTAATTTGGGTCATAGTCGACCGATTGACTAAGAGTGCTCATTTCATCCCAATCTGGTAAAATATGCCTGTTCATAAGTTAGCAAAAATTTACGTCAACGAGATCGTAGCACGTCATGGAGTTTCTATTGTTTTGGATAGAGATGGACGATTTATTTCTAATTTTTGGCAAGATTTTCAAGAAGAGCTAGGTACAAAGTTGCATATGAGTACGACATTTCATCCCCAAACGAATGGTCAAGTGAACGAACGATTCAAACATCGAAGAATATGTTACAAGCATGCACAATTGATTTTGGAGGTAATTAGGACGATCATCTACCCTTGTTAGAATTTGCCTATAACAATAGTTACCACGCAAGTATTAAGATGCCACCATATGAAATGCTTTATGGAAGAAGGTATAGAACGCCAGTATGTTGGGATGAAGTAGGAAGTAGAGAGCTAGCAAGCACAAATGTGGTTTTAGCGACAACCGAGAAGATCAAAACTATTCGTGAAAGATTGAAGAAGGCTCAAGATAGGTGGAAAAGTTATGCCAGCAGTAGGAGAAGACCGATTGAGTTTAATGTAGGAGAATTAATTATGTTAAAAGTTTCACTGTAAAAGTGTGTGTTTCGATTCAAGAACAAAGGAAAGCTTAGTCTGAGGTTTATAGGACCGTTTAAAATCTTAAAGCGAGTAGGAGAAGTAGCATATGTCTTAAAATTACCCAAAGAAATTAGGAGTATTCACAATACCTTTCATGTGTCTTACTTAAGTAAGTGCTTAGTAGACGAGTCAAGTGTGATCTCTTTGGATGATGTATAAATAGATCCGGGATTAACCTCTCAAGAAGAACTGATGACAATTCTAGGAAGGAAATTGAGTCAACTTCGCAACAAGGTAATTCCGTTGGTGAAGGTAGAATGGAAGCATCGAAAAGGTACAAGCATTAGATGGGAATCGGAAGAGAAAATGAGGACTAGATATCCACATCTATTTCAAGAGTAGATTTCGGGGACGAAATCTTATTTTAGGGGACGAAATCCGACAAGGTATTATTTTATAATAGAACTAATAGTAATTAATTTTTAGAATGTAAGTTATAGGAAAATAGTAGAATTATAAGTTAAAATAAGTAAGTGCAAAGTTATTAGAAATGATGTGCTAAAAATAAGAAGGATAAGACATATAGGACTAGTATTGCCAAATTGATAAACTTAATAAATTAAATACTAAAAATAGAAAGTAAAATAACAGTCCAGAGAATTCAAGTAAAGTGTGTGTTGTGCGTGTTGGGTGTTATGTCGATACCAACCAAGGAGAAGAGAGGGAAAGATTGAGATTTTATCAAATTAACAAAATTGATCTAGGAGCCTCAAATTGCTA